>BPTQ01000002.1:255082179-255252780 GCA_019973895.1 Chrysanthemum seticuspe | reverse complement strand
ACAATCATTGCTTATTACTTATTGTCTCCGATTTTACGTTTATCTCTTTTAATTTTTCTATTTTATATAATTTATTTGCGATAGTGATATCCGTTTTACTACAAAAATGTTTGGATTACTTTCTTCTTTTAGATAATTAATTACTTTTTACTGTGTTTTTATACGTCTCAAACGTGTTTAGGAGGGGACTCCGTATACGGAGGGGACTCCGGATACGGAGGGGAATTTGATACGTCAGTTCCCAAATCGTAAGGTTATAACTGGTGTTCCACAACTTTGGAACCAGGTAGTTTTCGAAAACAATTATCCAGACGGTGTAATAGTAGTCATACTTAAAATCGGTGAAAATAGTTTACAAAAAGTATACGTAGAGAATATTTCACCACGGACTAAAGTTACACAAAACAAGCTGACACTTTTTGACCTAAAAACTGATACGTCTACCATGAAACTAATACATATACTTAACATCACAAGTACTTCAACATGGGTATCATTTTGAATTACCAGGGACTGTTTTTGACAACTTTTGAAACTTGGGGGACTAAAACTGCCAATTATGCAAACTTGATACGTTTTTCACCAGATTTTGATGTTTTTGCATTTAAAACATATAAAACACTTGTTTGTGATATTTTTATCATTTTGATGTGTTTCTGAGTGTTTTCAGATGTTTTTGGCATTTTAACAGTACAAAAATAATGAGTATTTAGACACTCATCAATGTATCTAACAGCTTCAAGGCCTGATATTACGTTTGCTGTGAGTGTTTGTTCTTGACATCAAGTCACTCCACTTACTTCCCATCTCAATGCTGTCAAGAAGATCTTTAAGTACCTCAAAGGCCAACCTCTTTTAGGCCTTTGGTACCCAAAAGAGTCTTCTTTCAAGTTGGAAGCATATAGTGACAGTGATTATGCTGGTGCAAATCTGGATAGAAGATCCACAACTGGAGGCTGCCAATTTCTTGGCAAGAGGTTGATCTCTTGGCAATGCAAGAAACAAACCATTGTGGCTGCCTCAACTACTGAAGCAGAGTACATTGCTGCTGCAAATTGCTGTGGACAGGTCCTTTGGATTCAAAACCAGTTGCTGGACTATGGGTACAACTTCATGAACACTACAATTCATATACATAATCAAAGTACCATCTGCATAGTCAAAAATCCAGTTTTTCACAGTCGAACAAAACACATTGAAATCAGGCACCACTTTATAAGAGATGCATATGAAAAACATTTGATAAAAGTGGCTAAAATTCATACTGATGATAATGTGGCAGACCTATTAACAAAAGCTTTTGATGGACCAAGGTTTCAACACCTTGTGGTCAATATTGGAATGCTAAACCCTTGACTGCATAGTTTAAGGGGAGGCATAGGCCTCAGGGGAGGCATATGCCTCAGGGGAGGATTTGTGCAAACTCTGCATATTTTTGTGTCATTTTTCATTAATTAATAGATTTTCTTCTTTCATTAGGTTTGTAAAAACATCATTTTGCCTATAGTGATAGCGTTTATTTAATATATTTTATCTTTTTAATTTTCTCTATTTGCATTTTAGCCTCTGTTATTCATTATTCGTTACTAACACTAACTGTCTAATAATTCTTTAGTTTGTTTGTCTTTGTGTTGTTCTTGTGTATTTTTGTCTGTTTTGCAGTTGTCTGGATTGCAGTTTGTCCATTCCATGATCAAGTTCAAATTCATCAAGTGTGACTCAATGGTACATGGTCAAGATAGCTAAAAGAGTGTTTCTGGTTCTTCTGAAAGTAAAAGTACTGAAGCAAACAATTTGATTCCACTGAAGTTATAATACTGAAGAAAAGAAATTGAAATCAAATTGTTCATTCATTCATTCAAGAAACAGTTTACAGCTTACAGCTTACATAAAGTCAACCTACTACATATGCATCTTCATGATACGAGCTGTACACTTAAGCTAAGCCTAATCTAGTGTATATCTTTCATTCCGAAATCTAAGTGAATGTTGGATATGCATTAGATGCTGGCTTTGCTTTTGTAGGTCTTGCATAACCACCCATTCCGTCTAACTGGCTGGTTGGATATGCATGACCAGCACGACGAAGATGCTAAGGACCAAAATGGGAGGATGGATTGATGCAAACGATTGATGATGACGATGACCACGCAGGATGACGGAGAAAAATAACGTGTCCTGTGTGCTTCATCTATTCATTTCAACCAAAATGCAATCGATCCACACTCTCTAAGCCCTTCTCCTATACGATGTGTGTTGATGCACCAAAAGATGGCGCAGTGAGACCAAGAACCACCTCTCTATCTTTGGGGAGTGGTGGATTCCTGGCACGAGGCCGTTGTTGAGGCCGAGGTGCTGGAGGTTGGGAGTATGATGTTCCCTCCTTATAGGAGTCATCAGAATCATCAGCAGATTCACTTGGATTCACTACACTATCATCTTCTGAAGAAGGAAGAAAGGGTGATTTATTTAGTCGTGGATAGGGTTGAGGAAAGTAATGTTGCCATGGGTTTGATTCACCACTTGATGATGATGAAGAAGATGATGAAGATGAGGTTGTGAGATCTATGATCTCAGGTTTGGTATTCATAGTGCAATTTGGTTAATTGGGGTTTGGTTTTTACATCTAGGGTTTGTGGTAAATTTTTGGGGATCTTGGTGAAGAGATGAGTAACATTGGGATCATTTTATAGACGGGTTCAAAGTTCAATGAGTTTAATGCAAGTGGTTGGCACAGTAATTCTAGAAACTTACCGAAGATATTCTTATCTTTGATGCATTCTGCTGAAGTTATAAATTCAGCAGATTGATCATGTGTTCCTGCTGAAGTGTTATTTTGGGTTGGCTCAAAGATGTAATACACGTCAGCAAAGGTCAACCAAACGGTCCATTTTTCTTTGACTATAATTTGGGCAAAAACATTAAAACCACCATCACTCTCTTCAGAACAAACCAATTCCCTCTCATCCTGCATTCACAAACACTCACCATTTCGAGAATCATAACCCTAAACACACATATCTCTCATGGCTCTTGAATTTAAACATGACCACAACAAAGTTGCATTTCTGGGAAACGGTAAGGGATATGAATTGTACGAACCAATGGTGGAATTTCTAAAAAGGTCCAAAATTTGTTATGCTTTAACTCATTCTCCAAATGAAATATATGAATCACTGATCACTCAATATTGGGAATCTGCTGAGAAGAGGAGTGAGACAGAGATTAGGGCTGTGATTGATGAAACAGAGTACATAGTAACCGAGGACCTAATTAGGAGGAAGCTTCACTTGGAAGATGCTGATGGAGTATTTTACTCTAATCAGGAAGATGTGCTTATTGGGCTAAGAGCAATTGGCTATCGAGGAACAAGAACAGATATGTGGCTGAAGAAGGAACTCTGCCCAAAATGGAGGTTCCTGGTTCACACACTGCTTCAATGCATGAGCAACAAGACCGGAGGATGGGATCAGTTCTCAACTCAACTGGGCTATGGTATTGTGTGTCTTTCCCAAGGGGTAACTTTCAATTTTTCTAAGTATATTTTTGAAAACTTGGTTGAAAATATTCAAAAGAAAAAGGGAAAATTTTTAATGTACCCAAGGTTTCTTCAAATGATTTTAGACACCACTACCCAGGCCCAATCTTTCTATCCCATAGGTACTTTGACTGCTAAATTGTTTGCCACAATGAAAACCCACTTTCAGGGGGAACATCATCCCTTGCTAGCAGCCATGTTGCCCCAAAGTAATGAGGCTGCTGATGAGGAGAATGGGGCTCATCATCCTCCTACTTCACCTGTTGCTACTGATGGTAACCCATTAGTTAACATTGATGAGGGCCCCTCATCAACTATTGAAGCAACTCATGTTGCTCCTGACCAGCCACCTTGTCCCAGTCCTACACCCACACAGGTTGCCAATGATGAGTCTGACCTTAATAGGCTACCCACACCAAGTCCTGTTAGGGATCCTCTCAATGAAGATCTTCCTCACATTGAGCATGACCATGATACTACTGAAAGGTCCAATGAAGCTCCTCTTACCACAGAGCAATCTGCTGGTGGAGCTGAGGACCCTATTACACTCTCATCTGTCTATGCTCTTGTCAACATGTATGCTGCTGAGGTTACTAGTCTGAAAAAGGAGCTTGCAGAGACCAAGTCTTCTCTTGGGAGTAAGATTGAAGAACTGCAGAACCAAGTCAAGGATCTAGAGGACAAACTCAAAGGGGGCTCCAAAAGGAAGCTTGTAGTTTCTTCTGATGAAGAACAAGAAGCACCTCAGTTTGGATCTCTTGAGATGTTGGCTAATGTTTCCCTCAATGATCCTTCATCAGTAGTTACTGCTTCCTCAAAGAAGGAACCTGTTCTCTACAAAAGAAGAAAGAGATCTTATGCTCATAAGGTATCTTCTGAAGCTGCAAAGGAACCTGATGTTGACAAGGCTGCATCTGCTGACATACAAATGGAGGATGCATCTTCAGATCATGATCAATCTTCATCTGTTCAAGAACCAACAGACCCATCACCTTCAGCAGATCTGTCTGATGTTGTTGCAATGACCACTTCAGTTGATAATCTGCATCAACATGTTGACTTGGGTATTGCTACTAAGGTTCCTGTTGTTGATTTAACTGAAGATGAGTGTGCTAAGAAGCCTGATGATAAAGGGAAAAATGTAATAACTGAAGATGAGCTTGGTCCAGACCTGGTGAGTGAGGAGGAAAGACTAGGTCAAGCAAGTAGATTGGCTGAGTTTGAGAAGTCAAAGGAAAGTGAAGTATTGGCTCATCAGCTTGAAACAGAGGACTTTTCTTCTTTAACTCCTGAGAGAAGAAGAGAACTGGATGCAATGCGGGTTCAGATGCCTGCTGAACACTGGGATATTCTAACTCAGCAAGTCATTTCAAGACCTTCTCTTGCTCAAAGTATACTAGGTGGAGATTTCCTCAGTGAAAATTATGTGGAGCGAATGATGGCTCAGGGAAGACAAAGGAAACAAGAAGCTATCGCACAAAAGAGGGCCATCAAAGCTCAGAAGGACAAAGAGAAAACTCCTACTAAAACTGAAATGAGAATGGTGGTGAAAAATCAATGCTCGATGTACAACTCTGGCTTAACAATGAAACAAGTCAAGGCCTTTACTGATCATGTCCTGATTCGCAAATACAATCAGATCATGAGGGACAAATCATCATCTTCAGCACATTCTACCCAATTGAGAAGGAATACAGAGAATGAAGCTGCTCCAGAAGCCAAAAGACTCAAGTCTGAGGATGCTCCAGACAAGGAATCATCTCCAGTCATTCCTGCTGAAGCAACTTCTGAAGTTGCTTCTTCTACAAACAAGAGTCAATCTGCTGAACCATCTTCCAATTCTCCTGAAGCGCCTGATATATCAGCTCCCACTTCATCTGTGGCAACCATTGACACCCAAGAAGCTTCCAGAGTTAAGGAAGCTAATCTCACAGAAACTAAAACAGAAAGGGCGATAAAGATGCTCCACAGGATGAATGCACTTTGTCTTCCATCTAAGTCTCCCTTTGCCTCTTCAAGTCTTACCACACATGATCAAGATGAAAATGCTCCCTCTGGGGAAATCTATAAACCTGGTAGGAGGAAGAAGAGAATGGCCAAAAGATCTCCTTTGGATCTTGAAGCTGATGACTCAACTTTCATAATAGAGGGGTCTGCTGCTGACTTTCCTGATGGAGATTCAAGTGAGTTGGTCGATTGGAAATTGAAGGATGATGAGATGAATGTCATTCATCGAAGGGACTCCACTTCAATGGAATTCACCTTTCTAAAGGAAATTCTACACTTGGTAGACAGGGCAGACTTACTTTCTCTGTTCACTCGTGTTACCTCCTATTACTGCAACAAGGAACCTCAAGGTTCTGGGATGTTCTTACCAGGAGATCTTCAAGTCCTGTTAAAATCTCATTCTCCCGATTGTAAAGCTCATTCCATTTGGAAGAACTCACATCGGTGGAAGGTTGCGTCTTGGAAATTCTATCCTCTACCTCGTGTACATGTTTTGGAGACTAAGAGTGGGATCACTTTCTGCATGTTTTCTGAAAGAAAGTATCCTTTGCCCAAAAGACTTATGGAAAAGATGCTGAGTCAGAAATTGGAAATTCCTCCAGATCCAGTGGGCAATGAAAGACAGTCTGCTTTAACATTGGTGGGTTTGATCAAGACTCAACTTCAACAACTGCAATAGGCCTCATCCTCATCCTTATCATGACACCTGGTACTCTCTGCACTACCTTGTTTTGTTACATTTAGTGTGTGTTATTTGTGTTATTTTTCATTTTATTTAGTTAAAAAAAAAAAAAAAAAAAAAAAAAAAAAAAAAAAAACTATTATGCAGGTTTGTTTGTTGTCCAATTCTGATGGTTCTTAACTCACCTGATGTACCTTGTGTATGTCAAAGAGTTGGCTAGTCCAAAGGGTACAGCTTTGGTAAAGACACAACAAATCTGTTGATAGCTGTAATGGTTTGCTCAAAATCATAGGGTCTGCAACCACCCATGCTTAACTGCTGAGGGTTGTATGGTCATCAATTCACCATGGTCTATTCCTTTTTGGAATCCAAGAATTGGCTAGCCCACATGTATATGGCATGTGGTAAAGGCAACTGAATCCATATTTGGTTCTCAATTCACCAATTCTAAGAATTGACTAGTCCTGAGCAAACGGCTACAGGTAAAGACAAGTCAAATCCGTTTAAGTGGTTGCTGGTTTGCCAATAAATCAGATGGTTATCAATGTACCATAGTTTTCGAACTAAAACATGTGGCTACTCCAGTAGTGATGGCTATTGGTAAAGAGACATCAAATCCATTAATTTCAATGATTCACCTCTCACAGGAGTTAACACACCTGGAAGTGACGAGAATAGTATGAAACTTCTATGTCTTGATGTACCTAATGTCATATGTTGCTGCAAAGATCTGGTGTATCACAGTTCAATCATCATAGAGATGTTCTTCTTCTGAATCTTTGTTGCTGATCCTCAAGAAACTGGACCTTCATAGCTCAGATGTGGTTAAAATATGGGGCGGATCTTGTTTGGAAATATTGTCATAAGAAGGTACAATCCTCAACAACATTATTGATCTATCAAGGAAACTGGAACTTAACCTAGTCAAATTCCAGTTTAGGGGAGGATTGTTGGGAATTAAGGTAAACTTCTGATTCTGCCGAAGTATCTGCCGAAGCGATTCTGCCGAAGAAGAATGGATTCTGCTGAAGTTACACTTCAGCAGAAGTGTTAAAGCAGATATCGTGTTTCTGCTGAAAGTGCGAATCCACATAGGAGAGATAAGCACAAAAAGTCAGCGCCGTATGAAAGATAGGTTGGCGCCGAATTGCATAGAGTTTACTCAGAATAAACAATATGATTAACAAAACAATATGATTAGTTGCATGGTTGTCTAGATGCATGCGTTTGTATTAGGAGCGTACAGTGTAAACGCTTGTGATTCATTAAGGTTTCTTGCCTATAAAAGGAACCATAATAGTTTGTAATAGATAAGCTTTTCTCAAGTCTTTCAAGTCTTGTAAACTATCCGAAACATAGAGTTTCTATAATCAAAAGATCCATAGAGGATCAAAGAGTTCTTAGTTATTATAACTTGTATTTACTTTCCGCTATATAATACGAGTTGTAGAGATCTTCTATTAGTTTGCTTGTGATTACATAGGCAACACTAACGATCTCCGAGTGCTTAAGATCTATCAAGGTCTTTGTGTGTTTTCAACAATACCACATCCAATATCATATACCCAGGAATTTATTTTATGAGGAAAAGCAAATAATTCTATCATCAAAAGAGTACCTGAAGTACTAGCCACAGTGCCAGTATTTTTATACCTCTTATTGCGCAACTCATCAAGGTAGAGTGGACAATTCCTCTTCGAGTGTCCTACCTCGGTGCAGTGATGACAAGCCTGATCCTTCTTCGGATTCTCACGCTTTTTGGGAGGGTACTTCTTGGGTTCTTGTTGATAAGCCATAACTTGTTTTCCCTTATCAACTTTACCCTTACCTTTCCCTTTCTTGTTCGCTAGCGGCTTATTAGGCTTAGAAATCCTACCCTTTTGGATGGTTAGAACCGCAGGTGTATGGGCCTTCTTGGGTAAACCTTTCTCGTAATCAATGAGCATTGCATGTACCTCACTGACTGTCTTCCCCGTGCAATGCATATTGTAATTGCGCACGAAACCCTCAAACTCCTTGTTAAGAGATCTGTTGATAAGGCCAATTTGTATGTCATTGGCGTAGACATAGTTGAGTCGCCTGAGCTGGTCCATGTAACTCATCATTTCCAGGCAGTGGGCGCTTACAGGTTTCCCTTATCCTTGCTTGCAACTATGTAGAGCATCTATCAGATCATACACCTCTACAGTCACAGGCTTTTCAAACAACCTTTGCAATTCTTCAAGCATGAGGTTAGGGACGTAATTTTCAAACTGTTTTTGCAAGTTTGAATTCATACTCCCAAGCATAATGCAGGCGACCTCATTATACTTGTCATACTCAGATTTCCACGCAGCTCGTGCTTCAGCAGTAGCACCTGCTGCAGGTTCAGGAGGACAATGCGTAGTCAAATAATCTAGTCTTTTGGCAACCCTCAAGACAATTCTTAGTTGCCGATACCAATCATTGAAATTCGCGCTACCAGTCAATTTCTCTCGATCAAACATAGATTTGAACGACGAGGCTAGTGCAGTAGATTCAGCTTGAGCCATTTCTACGGAAAATAAAACTTCAAAAGTTAGTACTTTCGATAAGTAAACATTCAAGAAAATAAAATACCCTTTGGTCTAAATTCATATTAACGATAGTATTTTCCTTGAATTTTGGATCCTCATTATCATAGTTTCACCACATCAGTTGATCTGCTAGTGGTGAAAGTATAGAATAGGTAACTGTTGAAAAACAATAATTGACAAACAAATTTTCAATTCCAAAAGTTATGGGATTTACAATTTTGCCAAAACAATTTATGCAAAACGTAAGCATGTTTTATCTCATCTTATGCCTTAAGTCATAGGTCTCACTAACTAACTTAATTAAGTTGTCTAATTTAGAAACTGCAAATAATTAAGCAAAGGTCTCACACAACAAAAAATTCACCTTGTTATTGTAATCTAGATCAAGGTCTCACATAACTAAATTACAACTTCAAGTGTTTCATATCATTAGATGGCATAAACTTAAATTTAAAGGGTACAATTTTTGACGTGTAATCAAAACTTATGTATAAAGAAGCATGCATACAACTTTATATCATAAAATTTTCGAAAAACTTACATAAGATTTTAATTGCTAAGATTAAATTCTACCAAGTTTTAATCGATGCGTTGAGAAACTTACAACTTTGCACTAAGATGCTTCGTATATTGAATGGTTATACTAGGTAGCTCCAGTTGAACTTACAGGGGGCAGAGGACCAGGTAAGCGCTAAAGCATAACCTTAGACATCCTTTCAGTGTGACTGTGCGCACTTCTTAATTAACCCCTTTATAGTTTGTTCTAGTGGGTGAGCCGTTCTAACCATTTAGTACAGTCGCATCAATCGATTAAAAGTTCAAGAATTATTACTTAGATAACAAATCAGTTTCGCCATTATTTAGTCCATTTAATTTTCTATTCATAAAAACCCTTTTCGCTTACTAACATGTCAAACAATATATAAACAAAAAAGCATTTTAATAAAAATTAAACACACTCAAATAATATAAACATATAACTAAACAATTTTAACATATTTAAAAACAATTAGCCACATGCATAATTATTTCGATAAACTCTAATAAACAATTCTAGGCGTAAATTAATGCATACATTAACTAGGGCTTTCACCTACAAGTAGATGAGCCACATACATCGACAAGTCGATTGCGTAAGCCAAAGTTAATAGTATACCAAATAGCACATAACGAATTTTTATTAGTATAATTGAGGTCTTCCCCAATTCAATAATTATCAAATAAATAAAACATGTGTATATCACTAAACAATTTATTACAAACAGTACTCCATGGCAAAACATGCATGTTCCACCATGGATTCCGCATAAAAATTATCACCAAGATACACATATTACATGGCACATAACAATTTATTCATAATAACCACATAAAATTAGCATGCAATCCTAGGGTTTCTACAAATTTTACAAAATTAAAACCTAATTAAATAAAAAAAGGGTAATCGACCCATTAATAAAAAAATTAGGGTTTCTAATTCAAAACCCTAGAAACCATAAAAAGCATGCAATAACCATAAAGATTCAATTTTTATGTGTTTCGGTAATTAATTACATCATATTAACGGCTCGTGATGCCACTGTTGGGTTTTACTAATCATAACAATTTACAAAAGCAAGTAAACACCATCAAAGCATGCAGCGGAAGTATAAAGAATAATATATGTATATTAATTAACCGAATAAGAAACTCGTACCTTTTAGCAAATCAAGAACCAAACGGTAATTAGAACAAGAACCAAAACCCAAAACCCTAACTTAGGGTTTCAATAAATTCGACCCACACAAGATCGACCACCAGGGAATACACAAACACAAATGCCTTTGTTCTTCGTTCTTGTACACACATACTATTAGTGATTTGATGTGAAAAGCTAGGTTCTTTAATAATAAAACCAAACACTAATATCTTGAGCTTGGAAAAAATCGATCCCTTGAGGAGGGGGTGTACGATTTGGCCAAACACAAGAGGGAGGAGAGGAGAACATAAATTAGGTTTATTGGTGATCCAAGGTTAAGTTGTGAATGAATACATGGGTTTGTATTTATAGGTAACTTAACTTGGTGACCAAGTTTGAGTGGGTTAGGGTTTGGGAACCCATAACCGATCGGCCAAGCACCCCAAGAAGGGTTCTAGATCCTTCCCGACTTCTAATTTCAATTCTAGTCCCTATAGTTTACATTTAACGACCGTTAACCAAACCTCGTTAAATATTAACTATCATTATGTTTTATTTCGTGACAAATAATTAATAACAATAACATTTTATATGTATTAATTATTTAACATCAACTCTCATACGTAATGTGTGCAATCCCGAAGTCTCGAGTTCGAATCCGGACATACGTATATTTAAATATCCATAAAACCTTTCACCATGTACCATTTGGAAACCTATATATATGTATGTATATGCATCTTGGAAATGTTTAGACGAAATACTTATTCGATATATACTTTTGCAACTTATTTTTTGACTCACATTGAATTGGGACAACAATTGGCATCAAGAGCAAGTGGTTATACACAACTTCGTTTTGGATACCAAGAACATTTAACGAGAACACCAAGGAGTACAAGGAACGCGTTTTGTTTTTCTTTTCTTCCAAGGGAGACAACGACTTGAATAAGTAGACGCAAAAGAAGATAGTGCACGATCTATTTTGTGTGGGATTGCAAATGTTTACATCAAACGATATTGGTGGGACAAAACTTCGTTGGTCACATCGAAGGGAAAGGAAGGAAACTCTTAACGTAGACAAGGAAACGTGGAACAAGAGTAGAAAAGCGCTAGGATTCTTTTGTGTTTGCTGTTAACGCGACACAGGAAAGGAAGGAACAAACACATTGTTTGGTTTATAAAACGAGTGGGATAATAACTTTGTGAAACCGGTTAGAACAAGACACAAAGAAGAGAAAAACGCGGGGTTATAACGCAAGGAACGTTGTTGTGGAAAGGAACTTGGAACGTAAAACCAAGAAGGAAAAAGGAGTACTCAAGAAGTATGTGTGGAAAACGTGTCGGGGCGACACAAGAAAACAAAAATAACGATCAGGAAGACAGAAACAAACACATAGTTTGTTTCGGTATGGGATACCGAGAGTGGTACCAAGTATGTGTGTAGGAAAGTTTTGGATTTTGAAGTAAAAGAAGTAAAGACAACGTAGAAAAACTTGTAAGGAGACTGTGAACAATTTGGTTTGGATTGGAGGGATACCATGAACAAGAAGTTATAGGAAACATTGTGGAGAAGAAATCAAGAACAACACACAATGAGAAACTTAAAGTAACGTGAGGACGTGTGGTATACTGAGAAAGAAAAGAAAGAAGATTTTGTTTTTTGGTTCGTTGGAAGGAAAGTCAATTCGAAAAAAAAAACAATAAGAGAAAGCTTTTGGTTCGAAAGGAAATTCGAAAAGGAGGCCGAAAGTTTGGCGTACGAATTGTACTTGGAAAGGGAAATTGCAACGAGTCAAGGAAAGCAAGAAACAACTCGGGAATAATAACGAGTCATTGGTAAACGGAGTTACTAACACGGAACAAAGGGAATACACTTGTATTTTTAACACAACATCGAGGTCACAAGTTAAACTTTCTGGATTTCTATTATATTAGAATAGTATAGAATAGTTATTTTGTACTATTAGGAAATCCTGAGAACTATTTATTGATCCCGTATTATTAGGATTCCAAAAAAAACTATTTCTATTCCCCTATTAGTAGAAATACCATACTAGATAAGAAATTCACATACGTATTAGAAGGTGAAGATAATAAGCACTTTTAAGATGGTCGGTGACGATACAACAAACACATCAACTACACTAAAACCTGTAACACCTATCGCACAATATCAATGCCCTAAGTTGAAAACCACGAACTACACAGTTTGGGCTATACAAAATTAAGGTTATACTAGAGGCACATGGTTTATGGGAGGCAATAGAACCTAAGGAAAACACGCAAGTAGATGATAAGAAGGATAAGGCAACGACGGCCTTCTTATATCAAGCGTTGACCGAAGATGTAATTTTACAAGTAGCGGGATGTAAAACGGTTAGGGAATTATGGGATTCGTTAAAGAAAAGACACGTTGGAGAAGAGAAAGTGCAGCAATCAAAGTTACAATCATTGATGATTGGGTTTAACTCAGTTCAAATGAAGGAAGATGAGACGGTGGATGCATTTACGGCTAAACTAAACGGCTATGCCAATAAGGTAAACGAATTAGGGAAAACTTTGGATGAATCACTTTTAGTAGGGAAACTATTAGATTCCACACCAGATAGGTTCATTCAGATAGTAGCATCCATAGAACATACAAATGATCTCGACAATATCACCTTAGATGAGATCACTGGAAACCTCAAGGCGTTTGAGGAAAGGATAAAACTCCGGAAAGGAGGACAAGCGGAAAGCCTGGAGAACTTATTATTCACACATGGCGAACACTCAGGAAAAGGAAAACGTTTTTATAAACGCGGAAGAAGATCAAATTCTTCACGAGGAAACTGGCAGAATAATAGAAATAGAAATAACTCACAAGGAGGGAACTCAAATCACAAAGGAAACTCGAATAAGAATAAAAGTGAGTGGGATTTGAGTAAAGTACGTTTCAAGTGTCAGAGCCTTGGACATTTTAAGAAAGATTGTAGAGGAACATCGACAACTCAGGAACAATCAAACCTTATCTTAGAGGACGATGAACCATCATTATTAATGACTACACACGAAACTGAACACGAGGAAGTGTTGTTTAATGAAGGCCAAATTCAACCAGGAAAATATGCTTCAGCGGATGCAAGCATATGGTATTTAGACAATGGTGCAAGTAACCATATGACGGGAACCAAGAGTAATTTTAGAGATATTGACGAAAGCATAACAGGACGAGTACATTTTGGAGATGGATCGTATGTACAGATAAAGGGTAGAGACTCTATATTGTTAAGTTGTAGAAACCAGGAACAGAAGATAGTATCGGATGTATACTATATACCAAACCTCAAGAGCAACATACTAAGTCTAGGACAACTTACGGAGATAGGTTGTAAGGTCATCATGGACGGAAACAAATTGACTTTGTATGATAAGAGCAAGAAGTTGTTGATGAAGGTTGAAAGATCTAAGAATCGACTTACAGTATTCAACTACAGATAGAAGCACCTATGTATCTTAGCAAATGTAGATAACCAAGCATGGTTATGGCATGCTAGATTAGGTCATCTCAATTTTGACGATATCAACAAGATGACTAGGAAGGGTCTAGTGGAAGGAATACCAAGAATAAATCATGCCGGACAGATTTGTGATGCATGCTTATTAGGAAAATACAGTAGAACACCATTTTCAAATCAAGCTAAATTCATATCAAAGAACCCGTTTGACTTAGTATATGGAGACCTTTGCGGTCCTATAAGTCCAGGCACACACTCTGGCAAGAAACTCATATTCTTGTTAGTGGATGATTGTACACGTTTCATGTGGGCCTACTTTCTGACGTCGAAAGATCAAGCATGTAGTACTTTCAAGGAATTTAGACGGCAGCTAGAAATGGAGATGAGAATGAAATTAAGGATGCTAAGAATAGATAGAGGAGGTGAATTTACATCAAATGAATTCACCAAGTACTGTAAAGAAAATGGAATAGCACGACAGTTGATAGCACCTTACTCACCACAACAAAATGGAGTAGTGGAGAGAAGAAATAGGACAGTGTTATTAACTACGAGGAGTATGATGAAAGCAATGAAGTTACCCTTAACTTTTTGGGCGGAAGCAGTTAAACATGCCATTTACATACTCAACAGGGTACCTACAAGAGCCTTTGTAGATAAAACTCCATATGAGGCACTCTACAACAGAAAACCGAACCTGGAAAACCTAAGAATATTCGGTTGCATGGCTTATCCAAAGATAACGATACCTCACTTAAAGAAGCTGGACGACAGAAGCATACCAATGATTTACTTAGGAGTATAGGAAGGATCAAAATCATGTAGGTTATATGATCCAATAGCAAAGAAGAAACATGTTAGCATGGATGTAAAGTTTATGGAAAAAACTGTGAGATTGGGATAAAGATGGAGAGGATACAAGCACACAAGACACATTTTGGGCTAGTTTTGTGGTAGAAGGAGTTGACAATGAAAACACTACACCAGTCAACACAGAAATCAATGATAACGTTGATAATACGTATCAGGAACTGGATCCGATTTCTGATCCAGATTCACCAATCACACCATCGGCATACACTTACAACCCATACTCAGAAGAAGAAGAAGAAGAGGCTACTAGTAGTTCAATCAAGAACTCAGAAGTCTACTATTTACGGAAGAAGAACCCCATAACTATAAGGAAGCATCAACAGACGAGAAATGGATTAAGGCCATGGAGATTGAATTGGATTCAATCAACAAGAATAATACATGGACTCTTACAACATTGCCAGCAAATCAGAACGCAATAGGACTCAAATGGGTTTACAAGACCAAGAGGGGTGCAAAAGGAAAGATCATCAAATACAAAGCACGGTTAGTAGCAAAAGGATATGTACAAGAACAAGGAATAGACTTTGATGAAGTATTTGCACCAGTTGCTCGGATAGAGACAGTACGGTTGATATTAGCCTAGCAGCATATCATGGTTGGCAAGTACACCACCTAGATGTAAAATCAGCATTATTACATGGAGATTTGAAGGAAGAAGTCTACGTTACACAACCTGAAGGATTTATTCAACCAGGAAATTCAGGAAAAGTCTATAAGCTTACTAAAGCTTTGTATGGCTTAAGACAAGCACCAAGAGCTTGGAATGTGAAGCTTGATCAGACTTTAAAGTCACTAGATTTTAAGAAGTGTAGTCTCGAACAAGCAGCTTATACGAAGAGAAGCAAGACTTCTACACTTATAGTTGGAGTCTACGTAGATGATTTGATAATCACAGGCACTCCAAGGCACGAAATAGAAGTATTTAAATCCCAGATGAAAGACAAATTTGAAATGAGCGACTTAGGATTGTTAGCTTATTACCTTGGGATAGAAGTTACACAGACATGAGGAGAGATTACAATCAAGCAAACAGGTTATATTAACAAGATCTTGAAAGAAACAAGTATGACGGATATTAATGATACGAAGATACCAATGGATCCAGGTACTAATTTGGTCAAGGCGGAAGATGGAAACTCAGTTGACGCAACTTATTACAGAAGCTTAATTAGAAGTCTCAGGTACTTACTACATACAAGACCATATATTAGTTACTCAGTCGGACTACTCAGCAGATTCATGCAAGACCCGAAGGATCATCACCTAAAGGCAGTAAAGCAAGTAATCCGATATATCAAAGGAACAAAGGAGCATGGAATAATATACAAGAAAGAAGGCGGCTGCAAGATTACAGGTTACAGCGATAGTAGTTATGGAATCAACACCGATCAAGGAAATGGAACTACTTGGATAATATTTTATTTTGGAGAATTACCTATTACCTGGTGTACTCCGAAGCAACCAACATTGGCGCTCTCATCATGTGAATTAGAATTCATGGCGGCTACTGGAGCAGCATGTCAAGCCTTATAGTTAAAACGACTACTCAATGAATTAACTGGATGGAAAGAGAAAAGGATAACACTGAAGTTCAACAACATTTCAGCAATAGCACTCGTCAGGAACCCAGTTTTTAATGGAAGAAGGAAGCACATCAACATTCGCTATCATTTCATTCATGAATGCGTAGAGAATGGGCACATCAATGTGGAACACGTCAGCGAAGAACTACAAAAAGCAGATATTCTTACAAAGTCTCTACCAAGATTGAATTTCGTGACTATGCGACAAATGCTCAGAGTTCAAGACTTAGGACGAAACAACGATCTAGATTAAGGAGGAGAATGTGAACTTATAATCTTGATATTGCTTCATTTGTAAACAACGAAACATGGAGGACCAAACATGTTCGATAGTTAGTTAATAACCGTTTGGTAGTTAAATGGCGGTTACAAAAGTTAGTTAAAGTTAGTTAATGTCGGTTACATAATCGAATAGTCACAATGGCTCCATGTACCGTTTGGAAACCTATATATATGTATGTATATGCAACTTGGAAATGTTTAGACGAAATACTTATTCGATATATACTTTTGCAACTTATTTTTCGACTCACGTTGAATTGGAACAACATGTCAATCCCTTACTATCCTTTATTGTCGGTTTAATCTTTAATTCTGATTCATATCGCTTTTTACAGGGGTTGTAATTAGGGTTTTAGGTTAACACACATCTTTTAGGGCTTGATATTAATCTTTAATTATATATTCATATCTTTTAAGAATCGTTGTTATTAACATAGTTGTGCAATCGTCATTACCTTTTTAGGGTTTCGTTGGTTGTTCTTCTTGGTTTTACGTTGTCCTTTTCCTGTGTTTGATGTGCACGATCGGTCTGGTTCATAACTGCTATTATTACACAGGTTGTGTGGGAGGATTTCCAGGATCGAATGATCACAACAACAACATGCCAATCATCATATAAAATAAGAATCGATAAAAGTGAAACAAGGAAGATTGGGTGAACCCATAATATTGATATTAATAATCTGAATTGGGTTACTTGTTTGTTACAGAAAGTTACATATTTATACTATTCTAATAGGTATGTAGAAGGGTTTTGATGGTTCATTAGAACCAACAAACATGTCCCTCTGATAATAACTAACTTCTAACCGTAAATAACTAACTATAATAACTGTCAAGTGACAAGTCATCAATCCTATGTATTCAACCTTATTGGTCGAATTTTATGTCTGCTAATAATATTGTCTGTGATGCTGGTGCAAATTGCAGTCCAACGAAAAACATGCAGACTTGATTTTGAGAATCAAAGATTAATGGATTATGTTTTCCAACATATTCCCCCTAATCTATTAATCTTTGTTTCTTCAATCTCCTTGCAATCTTCTTGTTCCTTGATGCCTTCCTTCAATCTTGATGTCTTCTTTTGTAGTTTGTTGATACTTGTTATTAAAGATATAAAAAAAATAAAATGCTCAATCTGACTATTCTTCTTGTCTGCTTATTCCATAGGGTTTGATCACATGATCTTGTCGATCTTTATGGCATTCTTGCCTTGTGAAACATTTCCATCTGTTCCAAAGTGTGATCCCCTTGCAGTGCTATAATAGCAATTGAAGTTGTCCCTTAATTGATTGTAGCATGGTTTGATCTTCTGCCATGTTCTTGACAGGACAAGTATCTTCATTGAGAAATATCTTCATGGCTTTTGTTGGTAAAGAAAAAGAAAAAACCAACAAGCCTCTTCAAATGCATCCAATATATCCATGGTTGCTCTCTTTTCTTAAAAAGCATCTCTACATATTGTAAGTGCCAACAGATCCTTTATAGGGGTTGTGTAGATTAGGCCATTTGTTATCAGGATGTGAATGGTAGTGTGACATTTGTGCAGTGTTTGAGAGATAATATGCAGGAAATAGTATGATATGCAAAATGACAGATAAAAGGTATGGGAGGAAGGAGCAATTTGTATGGGAGGAAGGAGCAATTTGATAAATAAAACTGCAATTGATTGATTTGTGTTGTTAGATCCCATAGGCTCTGATACCAATTATTACACAGGTTGTGTGGGAGGATTTCCAGGATCGAATGATCATAACAACAACATGCCAATCATCATATAAAATAAGAATCGATAAAAGTGAAACAAGGAAGATTGGGTGAACCCATAATATTGATATTAATAATCTGAATTGGGTTACTTGTTTGTTACAAAAAGTTACATATTTATACTATTCTAATAGGTATGTAGAAGGGCTGTGATGATTCATTAGAACCAAAAAACATGTCCCTCTAATAATAACTAACTTCTAACCGTAAATAACTAACTATAATAACTGTCAAGTGCAAGTCATCAATCCTATGTATTCAACCTTATTGGTCGAATTTTATGTCTACTAATAATACTGTCTGTGATGCTGGTGCAAATTGCAGTCCAACGAAAAACATGCAGACTTGATTTTGAGAAACAAAGATTAATGGATTATGTTTTCCAACAGCTATATATGGTTATTGATTTGGTGGTGGGTGGCTATCTTTTAACGAATAAACGAAACTCTCTAGGGTTTTGTTACAATCGCTTTGCAAGTGTTGCTTGTAAGTTCCATGAAGGATTTTCTGTTGGTTTGTATGTGGGTTTGAGAAAGTGAAGGTCTTATGTGTTGGTGGATTTGGATGGTTCGATAACCCTATTTTCCGTTTATGCTAGGTCCTGGCTGCAACTGATTTCTATTCCTATGACATTGCTGCTGCTGTTAGTGATTGGGTGTATGTTGGACGTGAGGGTTTTTGATAACTCTAGTATGCGTCTATGGCAGTTTCTATTTTCTTTGGATTACGTGGTTGTTATGTGGTAAAGCCGGATTACGTTTGATTTCAGGTCTATATGGTGCTGTTTTGGATGATTGGCGGGTTAAATTTGTTGGCCGTTCTTTTTATGAAGACAAGGCTAGTAATGGTTTCTCCCATATGCATTATGATGTTTGGTCTTTACCCTTATTTCATGTATGCTTAAACCATGGTATAGTGATTTGGCTGTTATGGGCATGTCAATTGGTTATCATGGAATGTTGTTAATGTTGTGTCGTTAAGGCATGGTTTTGGTTACTAATCAGTTTCATGTTGTTGCCACATGCATGTTTGGTTTATAACAATGGTTGGCTCAACAACTGATTCGGTTTGGAAGTTATGTTTAGTGGTTACAGTGATGTTGTTTCGTCGCTATTACTATAAACACATTTTACATGATACGACCTGGTGTTGTATATGCTTCTGAATTTCTTGGACCATGTCGTATTGATGATATTTGTTGATTGTTGGGGTGATTATCCTGCTTGGTGTCGATCATCTCATGTAGTTCGAGTGAGCTTGTCTGGTCATCTTGATGCATAGGTTTTCTTCCTATTTTTGGGTTGAACGTGGTAGCTTTTGGTGATCTATTTGCTCTAGTACGTGTGGTATTACAATCATGGTTTGGCATTTTGCGTGCATGGTGCGTGATACTATTGGCAAGTACTACGAAGACTATGAAGGTTCATGTGTTTTTACCTGAGTAGGGCTAATTTTCTTTATTTTATCATAGTCGTTGTAGGTTGTAAGTTATCTTATTAGTTATAAGAATGGTGTGTCATTCTTATATAGTGGTTTTCTGTAAGTGTCCTTTGTGGACTGAGTTGAGGGAGTCACCCTCATCCGTTGTACTTCAATGTTTTTTGGTGTAATAGTATTTTACCAGGGTAAAAAATCCCTTTTAACCAAAAAAAAAACTTTTGATGCTTACAATGAAAGCTTTGTAGCCTTTTTTGTTTTGATTCTGAAACAAAGCTGATTACATGACACATTTAGAAGCTAATAGGTTGACACTCAAAAAAAAATTCTTCAAGCGTTGTTATAAGTTAATAGCAAACTCCTTAAAACATCAGAAAGTTTACGAATATAACTAAGATAATAAAGATCGTGTTTTGGAGATGATGTAAAAGAGGTTCATGTTTATTAAATGAAATGTTTTCTTAGAAACACAAAAAATAAAGCGATGGAATTTACCAAGTGAGCATTAGTATCCGCACATCGTGTGATCAACTTGCAGATGCAGATCTGAACAGAGACCCGTTTCCTTCATGACTGTTAAGTTAAGAATTGTTACCATGTAAATCATATAGGTGATCTATGAATTCCAACTCCTTGAAGCAATTTTACTAAATATTAATGGCAGGTAGTTTAAGTCTCGTAGTTACTAAAAGCTACAGAAAAAAGAATTTTTGTAATTCTTGTTTTATTTCATTTAATTTTTTAACTTTGAACCCACTAATATTGTACACTACTAATTTTAGTTGTGAGCCACTTGGACAAAATCTGGCTCCCCCTATCTTAGACTATAAATTAACCACCACTGCAATAATGAATATAAACGATTATATCGCTACATTGAGTGTTCTACTTGTTATACTGACTAACTTACATGAGGAATTTTCAAATGCTTACTCTTATTTTGGTGCTTACCAAGAGACAAATCTCCACCATCCATCTAGTTTGATCTAATGGTGAAGATAAACCTAAGATTTAATATGGAAACCTAAGTTCATGTTTTTTTTCTCATTTTTCTTTGTCTTTTTGTCTTTCTTATTTACTAATTTTTTTTTTTTTTTTTTTTTTTTATTTTATTTTTTTTTATTTTTTTTTTTTGGAATTCACGTTTTTATTTTAAATTCATTTTTTTCACTTTTTTTTTATTACTCTTTTTTTAATTTTAAATTCACGTTATTTTATTCTAAGATTTTTTTCGCTTTCATACGTTTTCATCTGTATTCATACATTTTCGCCCGTTTTTATACGTTTTCATCCGTGTTCATATATTTTCGTCCGTTTTTTTACGTTTTCGTCTGTTTTCATCTGCTTTCGTACGTTTACATCCGTTTTCAGACGTTTTCGTCTGTTTTCTGACGTTTTCCTCTGTTTTCAGACGTTTTTGTCCTTTTTCATCCGTTTTTACGTTTTCGTCCATTTTTAGACATTTTCGTCTGTTTTTAGACGTTTTTGTCCGTTTTCATACGTTTTCGTCTGTTTTCTTACGTTTTCGCCCGTTTACGTCCGTTTTCATACTTTTTCGTTTGTTTTCTTACGTTTTCATAAGTTTTAGTCCATTTTCATACGTTTTTGTCTGTTTTCTTCCGTTTTCGTACGTTTACATCCGTTTTCTGACGTTTTCGTATGTTTTCTGACGTTTTCGTCTGTTTTCAGACTTTTATGTCCGTTGTCATACGTTTTCGTCCGTTTTTACATTTTCGTCCATTTTTAGACATTTTCGTTTGTCTTCAGAAGTTTTCGTTCGTTTTTATATGTTTTTGTCCGTTTTCATATGTTTCGTCTGTTTTCGCCTGTTTACGTCCGTTTTCATACGTTTTCATCTGTTTTCTTACGTTTTCGTTTGTTTTTATACGTTTTCGTCCATTTTCTTACGTTTTTGTTCGTTTTCAACGTTTTCGGCCGTTTTCTTTCGTATTCGTCCATTTTTCATACGTTTTCAGACGTGTTTTTACGCTTTCATACGTTTTCGACTGTTTTCTTACGTTTTCATCTGTTTTTTACGTTTTCGGCCATTTTCATACGTTTTTGTCTGTCTTTTTTAGGTTTTCATGTATTTTCGTTCGTTTTTAGACGTTTTCGTATGTATTTTTACTTTTTTATGTATTTTCGTCCGTTTTTATACGTTTTCATACGTTGTCATCCGTTTTTTTACGTTTCGTCCATTTTTAGACATTTTCGTCTGTTTCGTTTTTATACGTTTTCGTCCGTTTTCATACGTTTTCATTCGTTTTTATACGTTTTTCTCTGTTTTCAGTTTTCATTCGTTTTCGTCCGTTTTCTTATGTTTTTGTACGTTTTCATACCTTTTTGTCTGTTTTCTTACATTTTCGTCTGTTTTCGTCTATTTTCTTACGTTTCATCGGTTTTCATAGGTTTATATACGCTTTCGTCCGGTTTTTTACGTTTCATCCATTTTTAGACGTTTTTGTCTGTTTTCAGACGTTTTTGTCCGTTTTCATACGTTTTTGTCCATTTTTTATCCGTTTTTATACGTTTTCGTCCGTTTTCAGACGCTTTTTTTCCATTTCATCATACGCTTTTCATTTGCTTTTATACATTTTGTCCGTTTCATTCGTTTTCATCCGTTTTTTTGCAGTTTTTATACGTTTTCGCTATTTTCATATGTTTTCATTCTTATTATTAAACTTTATTATATTACATGTCTAATATCAATTGTGATATTTAATATAAAAAAGTTAATGTCTAATATCACTTGTAATATTTCATAAACAAACAAGTGTGGTTTTTAACCTTTAATATCACATGAGATATTTCATTTCTCTGTATATTTTTATATATTATCACCTATGTGTTTTCTAATATTTTTATACAGTTACAAGATAGTTTTTGTGTCTTTCAACGCAATTGACAAGCGCATATTTTTTTAATCCAACCAATGTTTTCTATCATTTGTGATATTATACTCTTAGTAGAAATAAAAGGGTTAAACTCTCTTTAGGTGAATTCTTATTTTGTTCAACAAAATGCTAATTTAATGCAACACTTGTTTGATTTTGAGAATATGTCAATTCTCTATTTTGATAGTTTGCTTCCTTTTATTCATTTTGATATTTTTAAGTGACACTTATTTATCTCTTTTGATATAACTGTAAGAAAGATGAAGAGTATTACACTCTTCATCATATATGTGTTATCAGTTGTGATACTCAACTAAGAATGTGAAATATTAAATTCATACCAAATGTGATAAGAATTTAGTATTTTACCAAGTATATATAAAGAAATGATAATAACATCACTTATTTTATTACTGTGATGATTTTGTTCATTTTTTTTTATTTGTGTTTTTGAAAATATTTAGGAAGATTTTTGTGTTTATGATAATATGAAATATTAGAAAAGGTGTTTAACTAAAAAAAAGATGTTATAAAACTTTTGTTAGACTTGTGGTGTATTTTTCTATTTAATGGATACATTGCGCATGTTTCGATAGGTTTTATAGCGGAATTTAAAAATATCTATGATTGAATCAGCAAACTAAAGAAGTTATGGTTGAAGAAAGCACACATCTTTATAAACAAACTGGGTAAGCTCAAACACCTGTGATATCACACATGATATCACAGGTGATATCACCTCACTTGTGATCTCTGTTGTAAAAATCGGCCTAGGCGGCCGATTAATCCTCGCATAATCGCTGATCGCTCACAAAGCGCCTTGATTTATCATAATCGACCTATTTAATCGGTTTGGCCGAATATCGCTAAAAAAATGGTCAACAAACCGATTTATCGGACAAAATCGATCTAATCGGATTAATCGAACAAAATTGCTTAAAAATAACAAAATCGCTTAAAAATCGGTCAAAATCGCTTAAAAACCGGTCAAAAAACCGATTAATTGATCAAAGATCGCTTAAAAATGGTCAACAGACCAAGTAATATCTATGTTTGACTTTGAACTTTGAAGAATTATGTATTATGTTTATATTTGAACACTTGAAATATTTGAACTTTGATGCACTATGCTTATCTCATACATATAATATAATATAATATAATATCTAGAATTACAATTTTGTGCATAAAAATTCCAATCTGATTAATCCTCGCCTAACCGATTAATCGCTAGGCCCTACCTTACCTCCTCACTAGCGCCTAGCGCTTTTTACAACCTTGCTTGTGATATCACAGGTGATATCACAAGTGATATAAACTATGATATCACACATGCTATCACCGGTAATATCACACATGATATCAACGGTGTTATCACACATGATATCACGTGTGATATCACAAGTGAGGTGATATCACTTGTGATATCACAAGGGTTTGAGCTTCCTCAGTTTGTTTATAAAGATGTGTGCTATCTTCAACCATAGCTTATTTAGTTTGCTGATTCAACCATAGATATTTCAAATCCCGCTATAAAACCTACCGAAACATGCACAATGTATCCATTAAATAGAAAAATCCACCACAAGTCTAAAAAAAGTATCATAACATCTCTTGTTTTCAGTTGAACAACTTTTCTAATATTTCATAATATCATAAAACACAAAAATCTTCCTAAATATTTTCAAAAACACAACCATCATATTCTTAGTTGAGTATCACAACTGATAACACATACATGATGAAGAATGTAATACTTTTCATCTTCCTTACAGTGTTATATCACAAGAGATAAATAAGTGTCACTTACAAATATTAAAATGAAAACGTCTGAAAACGGACAAAAACATATAAAAACGAATGAAAAACGTATGAAAACGGACAAAAACGTCTGAAAACGGACAAAAACGTATAAAACAGACAAAACGTATAAACATGGATGAAAACGGACGAAAACGTTTAAAAACAGATGAAAACGTTTGAAAAAAGACGAAAACGTCTAAAAATGGATGAAAACATAAAAAAACGGATGAAAACGGACAAAAACGTATAAAAACAGACGAAAATAGATGAAAACGTAAAAATACAGACGAAAAACGTCTAAAAACGGACGAAAATACATGAAAACCTAAAAATACAGACAAAAACGTATGAAAATGGCCGAAAACGTAAGAAAACAAACGAAAACGTAAGAAAATAGACGAAAACGTATGAAAGCGTAAAAACACGTCTGAAAAATGGACGAAAACGTATGAAAATGAACGAAAACGTAAGAAAAAGGAAAAAAACATATGAAAACAAACGAAAACGTAAGAAAACAGACGAAAACGTAAGAAAACAGACGAAAATGTATGAAAACGGGCTAAAACGTAAGAAAAGAGACGAAAACGTATGATAACAGACGAAAACGTATAAAAACGGACGAAATCGTCTGAAAACAGATGAAAATGTCTAAAAATGGACGAAAACGTAAAAACGTACGAAAACGTGTGAAAACGGACAAAAACGTCAAAAAACAGATGAAAACTTAAATAAACGTATGAAAACGTATGAAAACGTACGAAAAATGGATGAAAACAGAAGAAAACGTCTGAAATCAGACGAAAACGAAAAAAAGGACGAAAACATATGAACACGGACGAAAACGTAGAAAAACGAACGAAAACGTATGAATACAAATGAAAACGTATGAAAGCGAAACGAAAAAGAAAAAAAAAAACTTGAATAAAAAAAAACGTGGACTTAAAATTAAAAAAAAAAAAAAAAAAAAAAAAAAAAAAAAAAAAAAAAAAGACTTGAATTAAAAATGAAGGTGAATTCAAAAAAAAGGAAAAAAGAAAAAAGGAAAAAAATATTAATAAATAAGAAAGATAAAAAGAAAAAGAAAAAGGAGAAAAAAAACATGGACTTAGGTTTACATATTAAATTTTAGGTTTATCCCCACCATTAGATCATACTAGATGGATGGTGGGGATTTGTCCCTTGATAAGCACCAAAATAAGAGTAAGCATTTGAAAATTCCTCAAATAAGAAAGATAAAAAGAAAAGAAAAAGACAAGAAAAAAACATGGAGTTAGGTTTAGACATATTAAATCTTAGGTTAATTACCACCATTAGATCAAACTAGATGTAAGGTGGGAATTTATCCCTTAATATGCAAGGATTTTTTAGTATGCAAAATAAAGTGCCTCAACTTATATATGTTGATACAAAAGTTAGGCTTTCCTTGTTTGGATTCCGATTCCCGTATCAATTGGATCTTAATGCTTGAGACTTGCGCACTAAGTAAACAGAAAACACCGTTAGGCTTATCGTGGGATTGTCTCCCACGATTATCCTCCGGCGTAAGAGTAAGTAATCGGTTTTAGGGTTAATGGAGAATTAGGGTTTTAGATCGTACCTTTAATGATGGCCGAGATGCCCTTTATATATACATGAAATCCTTGTTGGTTTCGTGTTCCCCAACCTTCGGCATATCCCGCCTAAGTCTGTTGGCTAATACATATCCCATAAATAAGAGATATCCAATATCAAGGCTATAAATAACTTTGAGTTTGGACCTTTGTGAGCCCAAACTATTATCAGATCAGCCCAGTCGTGCTGGGCTCGCTAGTAGCGGTAATTGGTCGGGTTCGTGACCCGAATGCTGACTATACGTCATCATGTCCCCCCAGTCTAGTATGCACAGGGACTACCTGCGGATGCTAGACTAATAGCTGTACACCGTAAACTCATGGAAGCATAGATGAGAAGCTAAAAGATTTCCTATTGTTGAAGAATACACAGTGAATCGAGTAACAATATTTCAAATGCACACCTCGTAAATCGTGGGAAAGGAACTGAAAATATGTCATGTCAACAGATCCTATCCACACATTTAGAGATAGTGGAGTCCACGTGTCGATCATCGCGTGGATGTAAAAACTTATATAAACCTTCGCCTCCCATTACTGTGATTATCACACAGTAAAAACATTTCCGCCATTGTTTAAAAAGCTCCAAACTTGCAACCAAGAATCCCTTAATATTCCAAAGGTAACCGCGCGTACGCCTTTAAAAAACTGTAACATGGTTCGTGGTTTGACTGACTTTACCTCCGACCTGACCGAGGATGAACTGCGTGAGTTCACCTCGGATTATTATATCCCACTCGCGCTGCATCCGGAAGTTACGACAGCGCGGGTGTCAATAGCGGACTTCCCCTCAGAGAAGGTAGGGTATATACACGTTTTTTCGAGTTCGCGAATCAACATGTACCCATATCTCTATTCTTGTGCGACGTGTTAAATTACTACCGTCTGCACATATCCCAGCTGCACTGCATAGGTGCAGCAAAAATAACAAACTTTGAGGTTAATTGCCGTCTATTGGCGATTAACCCGACTATCTACTTATTCCGCGCGTTTTACCACACAACGTGGTCAAACAGGTGGGTATCGTTCGCTAAGCGCGCAGGGCGGCTGCAGTGTTATACTGAAAAGTTAGACTGTTAGGTCACCATATTAGTAACACAAGCATCAATAGAAAAAATAGATAAGAGATCGGATGAACAATCACACAAACACACACGTATGAATAAATGAAATGTTATGCGTAGGAGTGAAATGTGTAACTTGAACAACCAACCCTCAAGTGAGGGTATTACAAAGGTATTTATAGAAGAGGGAGCTAGGGCAACACTCCTAGTACCTTCCTTTCCTTATTGGACTTGGGCCAAGGCTTATGGGCCTTCTACATAAGCCTTAGCTTAATAACAAACATAAAGGCCATATAAAGCTAACTATTACATATGAATCACTAACACTTGAATTAAGGTTTAGGAGTGATTCCAACAATCTCCCCTAAGTGTTGGTGATGAATGAAAGAGTGATAAACATTGTAGGCATTGATGTAATAGTAGCTTGGACGTCTTCTGACATTCTTCTTTCTTGTGAGAAGAAGTGTCTTGATTCGAACAATCTCCCCAGTGTAGAGAAATTGTTTCCTTTTGAAGTATTCTGCTTTGACGCCATCATTATCTTTGTTCTTTGATCTTTGTTCTTTGTGATGGTAGTGATAGTATGTTGTTGTTGTCTGCCTCAGGTCTGCTTCGTTGCTCCAGTGTCTCCACGTCTTTCTTCAACATGCTCACGCGCTCATTTAACGTTGGATTTCAGTACTGATGTAGTCCTCTTAGTCTTTAAACTTTGTAGATTCTTTGACTTGACGAAGAATCATTCTCACTTTTGTGTTTCCTTTTGAGAGAACTTTCATTAGTGATGATGTTGGTATGAGCATGTGAAGAATCTGCACGATCAGTCCACTCCAAAGCTTCCATAAGAAGAAAACATAAGAAAGGTTAGTAATAAGCGGATTCCGGCACTTACAAGTTTGAACTTCGAGAGTGTTAACAGCATAGTGTGAAAATACAACTCTAATTCTTACAAAGGCCGTTCCTGAACTGGAGTTCCACAAGTGAGATAACGCGATGTACCGAAGTACACCTACAGTTCAGATGAGTCGCTGAGGTACACCAAAGCATCACCTCACGACTGTAGACCGTTTGAGACACACTAAGCGTAATCCACGGGGAGTTACCGAAGTGACATGCTGTCAGGGCTGTTTGATGTTGACCCTAGCAGGAGTTTCCATTCAATCACTAAGGATCACAATAGTGAACCTCTTATAAATGTTCTCGACAGATTTCTAGGATCTGTGTAGGACTCGATAACGTACCACTGTTGTTCTTATTGTTGAACAACAAGTGATGAAATGTCAAGTGTACCTATGAGATCTTTTGATGAATCTCGTGGCTCTAGACTCAATAGTGCGTTTTGGTTTTCCTGAGCGGAGACTAGGGAGAGGGTCTCCTTCTTCAATACCAGCAATCTTTAAGAGAAAGCCGATAGTTTACGTAGGGTTCCCTGTGAGAATGAAACAAGCTTCTGTTGAGAGAAACTTGAGTGGCTAAGAAGGTTTAGTGCATGCGTCACTGGGTCCATGACGACTTTTAATCTTCAATACCGGCGTCATCAAGTGACAACCACTAGCATATGAATTGAACCCGGTGTCTGCCCTAAGTTGAATAATCTGGAGGGCTAATTCTTTTCACCCTTTTCTTTGCTTTTCTTTTTAATTCTTCAACTCCTTCTTTCTCCGATTCTCATTTTCTCCTTTTTATGATCATACCTAAGGACTTCTAATTCTAACTATTGGTAGTGTCCTTGGGTAGATCCCTCCGGCTCTGGCGGATCATAGGACGGTTATTCCTAACCTTAATCACCTTATAACTCCATTGCCATAAAACCATTTTCATGAAAATCTCTCGAAGTGTTTGTGAATGAAAAAACATGTTTGAACATTTCAAGAGTTTTTGATTTTCAGAAATACTCCCCCTCCACATGTGCTTAAGAGTTTTGACAGAAATCTGCACAGTGAGGAAAGAGCTCGCACTTTTGAATTGATCGACTCAAGATAGACAATTCCTTGCGAGACACGATTATGTTGCATAATTAAAGAGATACATTGTCAGCTTTTAGGTGACAACTAGCTCTAATAACTACCTTGAAGATGTGGACAACCCCGAAAGGTTGTCAGACCCGTCAAAGTTCATGTCTATCAAGAGCTTCTCGAATGGGTACAATTTACTTGGATAAGTCTTGGAAGACAAATCTTTTCAATGTATGACTGTTCAGATCCCGTCAATTCATGGGTTGAAGTCTTTTCACACGAGGGTTCAATAGCAAAACACAACATATTTCTTATCACTTAATTTTTCTCCCCCTCAAAAATGGAATATAAAGATGTTATTTTTGAAGAAATGTTGAGAATAAATATGACCATTTTGAGTTTTGTGGGAAGATTACATAAAGAACATTTTGTTGAACAAAGTTTTTGATCAAATACTCCTCCTCAACAAGTGATATTAACGGTTGAGGTTTTGAAAATCATAAGGGGATGTACTTGTTCTTTTGAGCAAAACCTTTTTAAAATTGAAAGGTTTGATAGGTTTTACTCAAAAGTAAGAAGCTTTCGCTCCTTTTATGAGGATTGTGGCACTAAAGTGTACCACAGGGTCCTTTCATTACAAGAACGGGTTGTACACTGTTATGTGTGCACAAGCCATCATCATTAAATAATCACACATCCAAATTAATATGAAATTGAAACAGTTTAAGGGGTACCAGGTAGTCCAGCAATATCTCCAGGAATGCGAACAGGGCGTTGATAGCCTGTGAGAGTAATCCTGGGACGACCACCTACAAAGCTCTCCAGAGTTCTGAACTGGTCCCTTCTGTACAACCTTTCATCGATCCGAGTGATGATCCTCTTAACATCCCGTTTGTCCTGAGAATTCCATCTCTTTTTTGACCCGATGCCTTCATGTATCTCCTTTAACCGATAAGCTAACCCGTCCCTGACTTTCTTCAATGTGTGATCCCCAAAATTATGAAGATCTCTACACGCCATCAAGCAGTTACGTTGTAGTTCACTACGGTAAACTACTCCAAATGGTTTGCTGATGAGAGTGTATTGTGGAAGATGGTTGATGTCAGGAAGTTCTAGCTGAGGTCTGGTGAGGTTGACACGAGTCTGATACGATTCAACAGCAAGTTGTAAATCTTCTACACGTTCCTGGATCACTATGCTTCTGATGAATATGAGCAAGGACTTGATGTATTCACGTTGAATTTCAGTCGAGAATTGTCTCATTCTTCCCTGTACCTTGGCAAGATACAGATCTTTAATTTCGTTGAGAGACAAATTCTGAAAGTCCGCTTCACAGAATTCATAGTCCCTTTCGTCTTGTCTTTTGACCACAATATTCTTGAGGAAAGTGTAATCCCATTTAGACGAAAGAGCTATATGCTTAACAGCAATGATCCCTTTATCATTGTACACTTCATGTTGAGACTTGCAAACCTAGCAGCTTTTGTAGTAGATTCGTCGGTGTTCCGGCCAATGGTGAATCCCATACATTGCATCAATGTCATACTGTTCCACACTGTTAGAAAACATGTGAGTAGCCTTTTCTTCGATGGCTATGCAGTTGGAGTATATGGCTGCCGGGAACGGAAGTGTAAGTGATGTAGCGTATTTCTTTGAACAATCGCTACCATGTAGAAGAAATTCCAAGTCATTGTTGAAGAAGTAGCGAAATGGAATCTTAGGTTGATCTGGTTGGCCAATCATTGGTAGAGGTTTAGACCAATCGGTGTAGTATGGAGCCTTGTCTCTTCTGGTGAAGTCGATGTTTGCTTCAGGATTGAGCCAATCAATGTTGTTAGACATGGCTCAAGCTATGTTATCAAGATGGTATTCAACTTCGATAGCACTTTCCGAGCTGTCTTTGAGCAATTGAAATGCTTCATTCTTGATTTGTTTCAACTCTGATTTCGTCATCTTCTTCACTCGGAACTTTTCTTGCAGTAACTTGGCATGCTCCAACGTACGACCTTCTACCATGTCTGGATCATCAGTTAAGGCGGGAGTAGCATCAACAAGTTTAGAAAACCAATCATATTCGGTATCATCTTTGTCTCCATGATACGACGTTAGCCTTCGGCGTCTTCTTCTTCTTTTTCTTTGGCCTAGATGAGGATTCTGGTTTCTTAGTTGAAGCGGGAGAGGTGGGTTGTTGTTGGGGCTCAATGACTTCCTCATCGTTACCACCAGTATACTCGAAGTGATCACCGGTTTTCTCTGTCTGGGGTGGTAACTCAGAGTCCTGAGGTTTGTCAGTAGAAGAGCGTGGAGGAGATCGTTGTTGACCTGGAGTCCTTAGGGGTGGAGGTGGCATGGAGGATGATTCAACAGTTTTCTTCGGGCGTTTAGGCTCGTTATCTTTATCTTTATCCTTATCTTCATCGTCTCTTGGACGTTTAGGCCTTTGAGCTTCTTCTCTGCATGCTAATTTGAGTTGGTATTCCAGCAATGCTTCAAACAATTTACCTTCGTAAGAAGTAAATGTTGCAGATCGTTTAGACATTTGAGTTACCAGCCTGGAAACCAATTCAGCATCTGAGAACACTATAGGATCAGTAGGGTTAATTGTTACGGTCATAGGTGTTGATCTTATAGTTTGCTTAGCTATATGCATCAGATTTGGATAGAGTTGTCTGTTGAACATCTCTCTTGTCACACCAGGAACGGTGTCGAGTAGGAACTTTTGAGTATAGCCCCTAATCATTTCGTTCAGTTCCCCTTGGACATCACGTTGCATGAACTTCTGAATATAGTCCCTTTCATTAGACATCTTTTCTATCTCGTCATTAAGATGTTTGATGTTGTCAGCGAGTATATCTAACTTTTTGTTGGTCACATCTTTCTTCCTGACCTGCTTGACAGCTTTAACAATCCTTGTCTTTGCCCGAGATATCCAAGAGTCTGTTGGTTTCTTCAAAGATTTGGATGTGGATCTGGTTGTTCCTTTGGATGGTGGAGGTGAAGAGTGAGAAGACGAATCTGATGATGAAGAGTCGTGAGGTGATTCAGGGTCCTTAGGAGGTTCAGAAGTTTCCTCCTTAGAGCGAGTAGGACTGTCAAGAAGATAATCATCATAATTCACTTTTTCATCTTGTCCAGATTTAGCCTTTACTTCAGCCTGAGTCTGGGCCTCTTCATCTGCTTTGGCTTGAGCTGCAGCCTCTTCATCAGCTTTTTATTTCTCATACTTTTCTTTTTCAGGTTCCTCAAAGTCATAATCAATAGAATCCTCCAGGCCCTTTTGTTGTTGCTCGAGAGTGGTGGCACCAGTTCCCTTATCGGGTTGATTAACCGCATCAGGAATTGGTGTAGATTGGACACCACCACTTGACCCTCCGGGGCCACGCATTTGTTGCTTTTCAAACTCTTTTGCCACGTGTTGGAGTCTAATGATTTTGAAATTCTTCCTGTAGTCAGTATCCAGTGGCTCTTCATCTGAGCTTTCTTTTTCATGCTCAATTACTGGAGTCTTCCCTTTGCCTTGGTCAGCTGTTGGACTTGGAGGTTTAGCTACTGTTGGAGTGACATCGGTTGCAGTTTCAGAGTAGGTGACCTCTTCGTCTGATTTGGTTTTATCAGAGCTTTCATCCACTAGCTTTCTTTGCGGTTCAGACTTGGGAATGGGAATAGGAACAGCTTCCTTAGAGGGAACTGTCCTTTTGAGTGGAGGTTTCCTCTTTGGGAACTTTCTTTGACTCTCAGTGCTTGTAACACTTCCTGCACTGCCTCTTCTGGTTTTCCTTGTAGGTGTACCAGCGGACTTTTCATCGAGAAATCCTACTTTGCCTTCTTCAACTGCTACCAGATACCGTTTGTACGAATACAGTTGTTTGATATCATCAGTTATAAGGTAATCTGGCAGCACTGCACCTTGTTTCTTTGTTGTAGAGTCCTTAAATCTGACTGAGAGTGTGGGCTCGTACAACATGGAGTGTTTTTTGGGGTCATCGAGTCTCAAGGGAATATCAGGATTATACCTTAGAGCTCCTTGGATCAACAGTTTGGTATATCTGATATACGGGATTTTGGTGCCAAGCTTTTTAAGAAAATTCATCATATCGTCCCATATCAGAGCTTCAACTTCTATATCTTTCTTGTTGACCAAAGCCCAAAATATTCATAGTTCCATGAGCTTGGGATGCTCATAACCACTATCACGTCCATAAACTGATTTGGTGATGATGATGTAGAGGGTTCGCCATGGCTGAGGAATATTCTTAAGATCCACGTGTGAATGCTTTGTGATTACTCCTGTAGCTTCGTCATAGCCAATGTCGAGCATGAACTGGAGAACTACCTCTTGAGTTGGAGTGGCATTGAGTTCAGTAGGTTCGATGACCGGAATGAGAAGAATAGCCCTTAAGTCTACTGGTGTGATGGTGACTTGTTTGTTGTTGAGTGTCACCGTCACAGCATTTTGACCTTTGATCTTTTGCATTGTATTCCAGAACTGGTGAATGTAGATCTCCGGCACTGTAGCAGAATTGGAGAGCATGTTCTGATAAGGATGATTCTTTAGAATATCCACAGCAATTAAGCAAGAAGACTCTGAGCAGGTGAGGGTATCAAAATCAACACGAAGGTTGTTCTTTCCAATCTCATCGGATAGCTATTAGGGAAGATATCAGCAATGGTGAGAACATTTGGTGCTTCCACATTCTGCATTTGAGCGTCCATGTCGTGATCTGAAAGATATTTAGCCAACAGAACCAACATATCGAAAGACATTATGTTAGTCAACAGATGGTCTTATTGTCTAATTATTGAATGTGATATGTCGATGATTGTTACGAGTCCAAAGTCACTTGTTTGTTCAATAGTCCAATGACGTCGTGATAAGTTTCGTGAGTTGATTAACTTTAAGTTTTAAAGTTCATGTTTTCACTTATTTTTCACAACATATTAAACGTTTAAGCTTATTAGTGACATTATTGGTTTCGTGACGTTATGATTTATTTATTTTACAAGTTTGCACGCCTAACAATTCATAATTAAGGTTAAAAACTAGGCTTAGGCATAGAAATGGCAAGCTTATGCGTAAACAGGAGTGGTATACGCGTAAGCATAAGCTTATGCGTAGGTTCTTGACTTACGCGTAAGAAATGTTACGCGTAGGAAAAGAGGGCCTTATGAGTAGAGCTTACGCGTAAACGTATATGGATCCTTACACGTAAGGCTTACTCGTAAGAGTCAACCTTATGCGTAGAGGTCACTGTTTACGCATATCCTTCACATGATACGCGTAGTCCCTTATGTAGAACCTTACGCGTAAACGTTACGCGTAAGATTTCTCTTACGCATAACATGCTACGCGTAAGGTGATCCTTATGCGTAGATGGCAAATACCCTTGATTCTGAATTTTCACGCGTAACAAACCTGAAATAATTTAATCATAGCACCAATATTAACACATACATTCGGTTATTTTCAGATCAAGTCATGAAAAACTCATAAAACAGTTACGCGTAGGAAGTCTTAAGCGTAAGCCTAAACCCTAGGAATTACGACTAAGAATTCTAGCCATAGGAAATGCACAAAACTTGTTCTGGTAATTCTAAGAAGCCAAGTGAGTTGTTCTGTCCAAGTTTTAACATCAAACATTTAACGAATCAAAAATACCTAAATATCAAGAACATAAACCCTAATTTCTAATTAACTAGCAATTAGTGTTTCTGGGTTGATTCTAAATCTGGATATGATCAATTCATCATGAATACAACATCACACAACAATCTTTTTAACCAAAAAACGTTCACACTTGTAAACCCCCAAATATATGCATAAACCCTAAATTCAAAATCAAACAATTCGTATTTCTGGGCGAGTATTGATGATAAAAATGGAATCATAGTGATTAAATAAACGTTTTGACATAACCATTTTAACCAAAAACACTAAAACATGATTATGTGTTCATACGCTTATGCGTAGAACACAAAAAACACTCAATCTCATGTTTTAACCGTTGGATTTATGAATGATTCAAAACCATTGTTTGTAAACACATTAAGATTAAGAAACCACTTACAAATTGATGATCAAGAACTCGGATTTGTATATTGATTTTTAGGCGTAAGATTTGGGTTGTTGAGTAATAAATGAGAAGAGTTAATGTGGAAAAGATATTTTGTTTAAAAAAAATTTGAAGTTTTGACAGTTTTAGTCCCTCCACATTAACCATTTACAACCAATACCCATAACTTCCATTTTGGTTATCAAACGAAGGATATTTGGAAAGAATTTTGATGACACTCCCCTTCGACTTAAGAAATAAATAAGTTTTATAAATTTTAGTCCGAGGAGTGTCAGTAAACCAGAAATGTGACCACCATTATTAAAGAAACAACCGGGATAATGTAACATGCAAGTACAAGGTCTTATGAAACCGAAAAATATTTGCTTTCTCCCCCTCAACACTTGATCGAAAAAATATTGAATTTTGAAAGATTTGAGTGTTGACGGAAGATTTGTACTTGCCATGTTAAAAGAAATATAGAGAGAAGAATATTTTTGTTGTTTTATCAGATTTTATATTTTTGTATTTTGTTTTTGATAAATATTTACAAAAGAGGTTTTGGTGTTTGACTGGTTTTTAAGAATGTTTTAAGAGTTCATCCAGTTCCTCTTGAGTCAAACACCGCATACCAATCCGGTGGACTAACTCATTAAACCTAGCAGGAGCTAAGGCTTTGGTGAGGAGATCTGCCAATTGGTATTCTGTACCCACAAAGTATAATTCAACAGTACCCTGTTCCACGTGGTCCTTGATGAAATGATATCGAAGATCGATGTGCTTTGATTTCGAATGTTGAACTGAGTTGCACGAGATCGCAATAGCACTCCGATTGTCGCAGTACATCAGGATTCTGTCAAATACATAACCATAGTCTTTGAGTTGTGTTCTCATCCAAATAACTTGAGCACAACACGCCGACATGGCTACATATTATGCTTCTGTTGAGGAGAGCGATATACAATCCTGCTTCTTCGATTGCCAGGACACTAGTTTATCACCAAGAAATTTTAATGCTCCTGAAGTACTTTTCTGTGAATCTAAGCATCCTGCGTGATCAACATCTGAAAATGCTATTAGTTCAAAACTAGAATCCTTCGGATACCAGATCCCCAAGTTAATGGTTCCGTTGATGTATCGGAGGATTCTTTTAGCCTCAGAGAGGTGGGTTTCAGTTGGTCTCGACTGATAACGGGAGCAAAGATATACAGCAAAAAACAATATCAGGCTTGCTAGCTGTTAGATACATGAGAGACCCAATAATACTACGGTATTTGGTAGGGTCCACCAATTTCCCATGTAAATCAGCGTCTTGCTTCTTGGTATGAGCCATTGGTGTAGCATAGGTGTCACAGTTTTGCATTCCAAATTTTTTTAACAGTTCAAGGGCATATTTGGACTGACTCAAGAAAATACCACGGGGTGATTGATGAACTTGCATTCCTAGAAAGAATGTGAGTTCACCCATCATTGACATTTCAAAATGTTTTGTCATTAATTTTGCAAAAGCATTTGAGTATTTTAAATGTGTTGACCCAAAAATGATGTCATCCACATAGATTTGAACGATTAAGATGTGAGCCACGTGATATTGTATGAAAAGTGTGGGATCGACCGAACCTTTGGTGAATTTATTGGCAATGAGGAAGGATGATAACTTATCGTACCACGCCCGAGGAGCTTGTTTGAGACCATACAGAGCTTTGTTCAGTTTGTAGACATGGTTCGGGAACTCGGGATCAACGAATCCTTCTGGCTGGCTGACATAAACCATTTCTTTCTGTTGCCCATTCAGAAAAGCAGTTTTGACGTCCATCTGAAAGACCGTTATGTTCATATGGGCCGCGAACGCGAGAAAAATCCGAACAACCTCAAGACGAGCAACCGGAGCAAATGATTCTTCAAAGTCAATACCCTCTTCCTGTCTATAACCCTTAGCCACCAGACGTGACTTATTTCTGATTACGTTCCCTTCAGCATCAATTTGTTCTTCCAAATCCATTTGAGACCAATGACGTAGACCCTTGTTGGTCTTTCAACCAGTTCCCATACTTCAAGACGTTTGAATTGGTTGAGTTCTTCTTGCATGGATTCAATCTAGTTGTCTTTTGTCATTGCGTCTTTAATGTTTGTAGGCTCAGATTGGCAGACAGTGAGAGCATAAATGCAATGTTCACCATCTGTGTGAAGACGTTGTCGTGTAACGACTAGTTGATTCAGGTTGCCAATAATATTCTCTAGAGGATTGTATTTTGTCCAACGATGTGTAGAGGGTTGATGTTGGTATATATTGTGCATATTTTGAGGATTCAAATGGTTTGTTGATGATTCCGCGACATCAGGTGCAGCAGTTTCATTGGCAAACGGGTTAAAGAACGCATTTGGATCAAAATCTACAGGTGGGGGTACTTCATTAAGAACATCAGCAACTGGTTCAGCGTCGTTGGAAGCAGTTTGTTCAACTGTTGTGGTAGAGTCAACTGGTGGTGCTTCTTCAACTGTAGTTGTTGTAGCAGGTGTATCAGGTATAAGAATATGATCAGGTTGAGCAGTGGAAACAACGGATACACCTGGAGCACGTTCATCAATGTCATCACTAAACAGCGGAGCAAATAGCTTTTCCATTTGTTGACGAGTAAATTGGGGGCTTAGTTCAGCTGATGATGAGGTTTGAGGGAAGTTTAAACGGTTGTGACCGGGTTCCAAGCTGTTATGCTCAGAAGCCATTTCTGTAAGTTCATCAAAATTCGCATGAATCGTTTCCATAACCTGCTTTGTACGACGATTCCAGATCCGGAAACCCTTAGAATTTTCACAATATCCTATAAAGACTCCAATGTCAGCTTTGGCTTTGAGCTTACCAAAGTCATCACGATCATTATTCGGATAGCAAAGGGATCCAAATACATGAAAGTGTTTGAGATTCGATTTATGGTTGTGGATAAGCTCAAAAGGTGTTTTGTTGTGGTGTTTTGTAATCATTGAGCGATTTTGAGTATAGCATGCAGTTGATACAGCTTCTGCCCACAAGTAATCTGGAAGTTTAGCATTGATTAACATTGTTCTTGCAGCTTCCACTAACGTACGGTTTCGTCTTTCAACAACTTCGTTTTGTTCTGGTGTACGTGCAATAGATGTCTGATGCTCAATTCCCACTTTCTCATAAAATTCACGAAGAGTTTGGTTCACAAATTCAGTTCCTTTGTCTGTTCTGATTTGGCGGACGATGTTCCTGAGCTGAACTTGAATTTTTGTGAGAAATGTGATGATCATCGGTGGAGCTTGATCTTTGCTTCGAAGAAAGTAGACCCAAGTCCATCGTGAGTAGTCATCGACAATTACCAAGATGTAGCGTTTGCCATTAATCTTTTGCACGCGCATCGGGCCACACAAATCCATGTGAAGAAGATGAAGCACATGCTGAGAGCTGTGTTCCACCTTTGAAGGAAAATGAGCACGAGTGCTTTTCCCTTGTTCACAAGCTGAGCAAAGGTGATCTTTAGAATACCGGAATCTCGGGAGACCTTCAACAAGTTTGTGTCGAGCAAGGTTGGTGATGGTTTGAAAGTTTAGATGTGAGAGACGACGGTGCCATAGCCAAGATTTTGTAGATGTAGCCTTTGAGAGTAGACAGATGGGAGAAGAAGCAATCATGTCTTGCATTGAGATTGTGTACAGACTAGAATTGCGAGAGCCAGACATAAGATCACTTCCTTGTAGATCACGAATGAAACAAGTTTTCTCCCGAAAAGCAACTTCCAAGTCTCCATCACAGAATTGACCGACAGAAAAAAGATTGTGACCGAGTCCTTCCACATAATAAACCCTGCTAATTTCGATATTGCCATTGATATAATCTCCGTAGCCCATGATCGCTGCGAAGCGATCATTCCCGAATCTGACAGTGCTAATGAACTTTGCAATGAAGTTTGATAACAGTTTAAGATTACCTGTCATGTGTCGGGAACATCCGCTATCAACAATCCAAAGGATAATCTGTATCACCTGCATTACACACAGACGACACAGATGGAATAGAAGTAGATGTGGAACCCGAAGTGTTAGAGGGTTCCGAAGCAGTTATATTAGAAATACACACATCAATGATTTTAGGCATCCATTTAAATCCTAGTGTATTATGTAACCATTTCTGCCATCTCCAACTAGTCTTAGCTTTAGTCTTAGTGAATGCACTAGGTGGTACGACATTCCTTGAAGGTGATACTGGAACTACAGTGACATCAATGCGTTTCTTAGAATCTAAAGAGGGCGGTTTACCAAGCACAGACTTAGAAGCATTAGTAGGCCTAGAGGTATTCTGATTCTTAGGATTCCTTAAACGAGACAAGATAGCTTTAGCAACACATTTGTCATGACAATCAAAAGCATACTTTTACGACAAATAACACAAGAAGCATCAGACTGAATATCAAAAGTACTTAAAGGTTTAGCATTTGTTACAACACTTTTTCCATTACATTTGTCAGACGCAATATCTAAAGTGGGTGCAACTTGAGTCTTATTCAAAGTCCTAGGGTGTTCTTCTACTTCAGCATTCTTTATTGTTCTTTTCTTAGGTCGCAACTTCCTATTCTTCCTTGTATTGCTCCTAAGCTGTGAAGTGCAGACGTTTGGAAAAGAGGCAACTATTCCTGTGTCAGTAGATGGAAGCACATTAGTATCTTGTGTTTTGTCAGTAGGCAATCTGGGTTCACGTTTGCTAAGTGTTATAGGTGCAATTTTCTTAATGATGCTAGGCTGAACTTGTTCATACTTTCCTAACATTTCCCTTAATTTAATGATAGTGTGAACCAAATCTTGATTTTCAGAACGAAGATTTCCAGAAAAATTCATGACTTCTTTAGTGTGTGCAAGATAATGATCAAGTTCGTTTGATGCTTCATTACGAGTCTGTTTGAGTAAATCAAATATGACACCATATTCTTTTTTAACTTTTGAATTCTTGTTCATATTTTGAGATTTGACATTTCAAAGACACGTTTTGATCATCCAGTTGCTCAATTTTAGGATTAAACGTTTTTGATTTCAACTGGTGGATTTTGTTTTGCAAAGCAAGTTCACGATTTTGACAATCTTTTTGACACCATTGAAGATGACGTTTTGAATTTGAAAGTTCGTTTAACAGTCGTTCATTTTCAGCTTTTAAAGACTCGATCTAATGCACATTATCAATATTCTCAACAATATCAACATAATCAACAGAATCAGCAAAGATATGATCAGATGCATATGCAACAGATTGTAATAAAACAAGATTATTGATATCAGCACAGATAACATCTTCCAAGAGTCGATCAACACCTTTTCTCAACAATTTCTTTTTACGTTTAGTATTTGAAATCGATGTTTCTGTTTTCTCGAAAACTGCTTTCATGAGACCAAGTTCCTTGTGAAAAACCCTTTCCCAATATAGTGCACAAGTTTTTAAATTTTTGACATGGGGTAAAATTCGTTTATGAAGAATATCTCTTTGTTCTCGCGCCATTGGCGATTGAAAATGTTCAACTTTTATTTCAGAATGAAATTCAATCTCACGTTCCAAAATTTTGAGGTCAGATAAGAAAGTGTCAAAATATTTGATAACACGACAACTTTCGGCTTTTGTTTTAACTTCACTAAGTGAAGGTAAAGGACCATTAATTTGTGCACCATTGTGTTTGGGACTAACTTCAGAAACTGGTGTGATAACAAAAGGTTTGTTAGAAGTATCTTGTTGTGTGACAAAAGTAACGGCTTTTGAATAGTTAAATGGTTTGTTATAAATGAAATTTTCCATTTTTGACCGACTCTCGTCATCTGCATCTAATTCCTCCATGCGATTATATTCAACAACAATCATAATTGAATCATCAATTCTAAGTTCTGCACTATAAACTTCAGGATTTGGTTTGAATGCTAAGTTTGAAAACTTAGGTTTGTAATCAGCAAGAATCGGTCCATATCCATTTGGATTAGGTTTAAAAGTAAACTTTTGAATAGTTGTGATTGACTCACCATGTTTGTAAACAACATTTCGAAACTCTTTGATTTTGGTTTGTAAGTCGACAATTTCTTCAAGATAGTTATCTATTCGTTTCGTGGAATGCTGTTTGTACTCAGAGAACTGTTTTTGACAAGTTCACAACTCAGCCTTGGCTTTTTGAGTTTCCAAAGTAAGAGCGTTAAGTTGTTTTTTATGTTCATGTTTCAGTTGTTCTATTTGAGACAACAAAGCATTCTTGGAAGCGGCTAGATCACGTATCTGTCGTTCTAATGATTTTTCATTTTGATGAGATTTAGCAAAAGCGACTTCAAAACCTTCTTCACATTTTTCTTGAGTTTTAAAATAGTTGATTTGTCGAATTAAGCATTCATTATCCCTAATTAACAGTGCATTTTTCTCTTTTAATTTCGTGCAAATTTCCAAACGAGAGTGTTGGTCTTTAATTAAGGTCAGGAGCTCAATTTCTCTATTAGACAGAAGCTCATCTTGTTCAACGTGAGTCTCATCATGATCATTATTTAGATCCTCAAATATAACCACGGAGTCAACTTGATTATCAATATTAACCATAAGGTTATCTTGATCGTCAAATATAACTACGGGATCTATTTGATAATCATGGGAATGAGATGTGGATGGCTCATGTTAAACATTCTGATCCTTGTCGGATGGAGAAATTGGCGGAGATATCAGATCAGGGATGAGTATATTTTGTTCCGGTACCTGAGACAAGCCATCAGTGTCATACACTGGGCCTGTGTCACTCATGTGTAGAGCTTGAATTTGTGCCATCAACATCACTGCTGCATTAGCCTGCAAGTCCTCTATATCATCATCAGAATCTGCATCTGCCATAAAGCTCTGTTCCTTGTTGGTAAGAGTTCCACCAGCTTCATCCTTGAGAGCCAAGAGCAGCGCCTCTTTGTGATAAGCACTGCCTCTTGTCCTCGGCTTAGGACATGCATTAGCCAGGTGACCCTTCTCATTGCAGTTATAACAACTAAGACCATTAACCCCATTCTGAGCATTCCCCTGTTCAATCACTTGACCCCTTTGTTGTTGCAGAGCACCCATGTTATTCCTTCCAATAACATTAAACCCTTGACCACCTCCCATCTGACAACCATAACCACGGTTCTGAACTTCAACGCGTCCATTGTTCACAACAGCTTGATTCCTTGTGTTGGATGAGGAACGAATGCGATTGTTGGATTTGTTTGTATACCGACCGAAGGCTTTAGCAATCATAACAAATCCTTGTTGCAATTCATCGAAAGCAGCAGAGTCCTCATCAGCTTCACTGTAAAGTGCTTGAGCATTGTTGTTGTTGTATGGAACCAATTGAGTTTGTTGAGGTTGTTGTTGTGACTGATCGTATGGTGTGATGGTTTCAGTTGGTTGAGGAGCGGGTTGAGGAGCTGTTTGAGGAAGACTAGTTTGAGCCCACAAAGCAAGTTGTTGATTATCATGAATTGACTGTGAAGCCGAGAGTCCACGGATAGTCCTTTCTTTGTCAACTTCTTTTTGGTGAGGCTTCAAATAGTCGTACAACAATCCGTATGTAGCATGATGAAGATTCTTAGCTTGACGGAGATAAATGACATACTTCTCCCATTCCGGACCAAGACTACTTAGGAACTTAGTGTTGACAGCAATTCGTGGCATGATGATGTTGTGTTTGTCCAAATCATTAATGATATCTGAAAAACGATGATGATATGACTCTAATGTCTCTCTTGGTTCAATCATGAAGTGTTCATAAGCCAAGTAGATTTTGGATTCCATGTCTTCCTGATTGAGTGTTGTGCCTTCCATAAGAAGATGAATATGTTCCCACATTACTTTTGCAGTCTTTTGAGCATCAGCACTTCGAAGGATTGGTTTGGGTAATCCTAAAAGGATGTATTGAATTGCTAGTTCATCGGCTTCAAAGTGTAAAAGTTCATCAGCAGTGAGGTCTGAGATAGTTGCAATGTTGGTGACAGCATCTCTTGGTGGATTGGCATCTGGATCTGCGGGTGTGACAACAGTAGGCATCTGAAATGGACCTTCCATAATGACCTTCTTTAAGAACTTTCCATGTGGCTTCTTTAGATCACAAAACCTAAAGAACCTTATCACCCATTGATCATAATTACCGGGAGTGAGCATTGGAGGTCTATCAAGTGAGCCAGCTTCATGAATTGATTGTTGGCTACTTAATGCTTCACACATCTTGCCAAACCATGTCAGTTCCTTCATAGTACTCCAGGATGGATGTTGATTGTAGAAGTTTGTGTAAGGTTGTACTTGAATACTTGGTGGTTGATGATGTACCCTCCGAGTAGCTCGAAGGACACTCCTCCGAGACGTGTCGAAGCCCTTCTATACGAAGGCCCAAGTTAGGATTCCAAAATATCCATAGGCGTCAAACCATTCGTTGGCACGAAGGTTACCTAAGGGGAACTCGCCATCCAAAGCCCTAAGCCCTTCGGGGTATGGCTGACAAAGGACAATGGATAAGGGAACCTCCTGAATTGGTCAAACCCACGATCTCCCTCTCTCTCTTGGCTTCCCCGTCAAGTCTGAGAACGTGGGTCACTAAGCCCTAGCGGTTAACCACAATCATGGAACGCCCCCAGGATCTCCGACATTCATGCAGAAGTGCTCTCAACCCTATTTCATTCACTATAAATAGGTTGGACGGGCAAGGGATTATGGTATGCTCATTTCACACTCATCTCTTTACTTTCACACACTTATACAACCATAACTCATAATTACTCTCACGCCGGAGGTGGTTCGCAGGGTCCTACCCCTGCGCAATCACTTAACGTAGTGTCTTAGTATTTCTTATTCTCAGGTTACAGGCGAGTCTTGGCTGGAACACACACCCCTTATTACTTTGATCCTCATCGAAGCCTGGTAGTGCAATCTTTTGCACAATCAGTGGTGGTTGAACCATTTGTGGTGGTGGAATTGCTCCAAGTTGTGGAGTATGTTGTTGATTAAATTGTTGTTGATAAATTTGTTGTTGATGATTAAATTGTTGTTGTTGTGGACTTAGTTGTTGTTGTTGTTGTTGATGATAAGTGTAAGGAAAATAGTTAGAGTATGGTGGTTGTGACATGTTGAAAAACTTGTGTTGTTAAATGGATCTTTGTAGTCGAATGAAACGTTGTTGATGAAGTATCCTTAAGCGTAGAAACCAAGTGAATGCAAAGAAAACTTAAGCGTAAAAACACCAATACTTACGCGTAAAAGTGATATTTACGCGTAGGATTAGCTTACGCGTAAGAGTTGAGAAACACTAACGTTAGGCGTAAACTGAAAGTTAAGTGTAGAAAACTTAGGCGTAGGATTAGCTTATGCGTAAGACAGAGCTTAGGCGTAAGATAAATCTTATGCGTAATGAGTTCTACGCGTAAGCTTAAGCTTATGCGTAAAATTAGGGTTTTACCCAAAAGATCTTTTACACTATCACAGTGCAAAAGATATCCAAAGTCGAAGTGTTTTCAGGCTTATCCAAGAAAGAAAAACACTGAGTAATCCACGAAACTGAAGATCAAACCAAGGATGAGTTACGCGTAAGATTAGGGTTTTCTTACGCGTAGAAAGAAGCCAAAATTGATTTCTGCCAACTGATGTTTCCAAACCAGATTTTTGTGATGAAATAGCTTCAATAGCACCAAAATAACTCAAAAGTGTGAAACTTGATGATCCAAAGCTAAAAACCACGTTACGCGTAGAACGTATCCCACGTAAAAAACCAAGCTTAAAAACAATGATCCACACGTAAAGTTTGAAACTTTTTGCCAAAAACAGATAATTTAACACCTTAAAACGTTGAAAGTACAAGAATCTTGGATTGAAAAGTGTAAAAAATGAGTTTTTAAGCGTGACAAAGTATGAAACGTTATTACGCGTAAGACCAAAACTTCAAAAACAAAATATGTTCACCCAACTATTTGGTGAATGATACCACTGTTAGGTCACCATATTAGTAACACAAGCATCAATAGAAGAAATAGATAAGAGATCGGATGAACAATCACACAAACACACACGTATGAATAAATGAAATGTTATGCGTAGGAGTGAAATGTGTAACTTGAACAACCAACAATCAAGTGAGGGTATTACAAAGGTATTTATAGGAGAGGGAGCTAGGGCAACACTCCTAGTCCCTTCCTTTCCTTATTGGACTTGGGCCAAGGCTTATGGGCCTTCTACATAAGCCTTAGCTTAATAACAAACATAAAAGCCAAATAAAGCTAACTATTACATATGAATCACTAACACTTGAATTAAGGTTTAGGAGTGATTCCAACAATCTCCCCCTAAGTGTTGGTGATGAATGAAAGAGTGATAAACCTTGTAGGCATTGATGTAATAGTAGCTTGGACGTCTTCTGACATTCTTCTTTCTTGTGAGAAGAAGTGTCTTGATTCGAACAATCTTCCCAGTGTAGAGAAATTATTTCCTTTTGAAGTATTCTGCTTTGACGTCATCATTATCTTTGTTCTTTGTGATGGTAGTGATAGTATGTTGTTGTTGTCTGCCTCAGGTCTGCTTCGTTGCTCCAGTGTCTCCACGTCTTTCTTCAACATGCTCACACGCTCATTTAACGTTGGATTTCAGTATTGATGTAGTCCTCTTAGTCTTTAAACTTTGTAGATTCTTTGACTTGATGAAGAATCATTTTGACTTTTGTGTTGCCTTTTGAGAGAACTTTCATTAGTGATGATGTTGGTATGAGCATGTGAAGAATCTGCACGATCAGTCCGCTCCAAAGCTTCCATAAGAAGAAAACATAAGAAAGGTTAGTAATAAGCAGATTCCGGCACTTACAAGTTTGAACTTCGAGATTGTTAACAGCATAGTGTGAAAACACAACTCTAATTCTTACAAAGGCCGTTCCTGAACTGGAGTCCCACAAGTGAGATAACGCGATGTACCAAAGTACACCTACAGTTCAGATGAGTCGCTGAGGTACACCGAAGCATCACCTCACGACTGTAGACCGTTTGAGACACACTAAGCGTAATCCACGGGGAGTTACCGAAGTGACCTGCTGTCAGGGCTGTTTGATGTTGACCCTGGCAGGAGTTTCCATTCAATCACTGAGGATCAAAATTAAGTGATAAGAAATATGTTGTGTTTTGCTATTGAACCCTCGTGTGAAAGGACTTCAACCCATGAATTGACGGGATATGAACAGTCATACATTGAAAAGATTTGTCTTCCAAGACTTATCCAAGTAAATTGTACCCATTCGAGAAGCTCTTGATAGACATGAACTTTGACTGGTCTGACAACCTTTCGGGGTTGTCCACATATTCAAGGTAGTTATTAGAGCTAGTTGTCACCTAAACGCACTTAGGAACTGGAGGGAGAATTTCTTCTGGGTTGATGAAGCATTGTTCCTATGGCGCTTCGCCTTCTACACCCAGAGTACGCTGCCAAAGGATGAGCGCCCCCTTCCTGGATCATATAGCATGGAGGATGCGGAAACGATAAACACCAATCGTTTTCCCATCCATTCCTACCCCGAGGAATATTTGGTGCATATGGGCATCAGTCGTAACTACTTTGGTAGACCTGATGAGATGCCAATCTTCTTAGACGCGGATGGTCAGGGTGGGTGCTCATCCTTTCGCATTCCTTTACTTTATTAATGTAAGCATTTCCTTTCGTCTTTGTACTTCTTGTAACATGTTTGTTGTTTGTCTTCTGTTGTGCAGAAATGGATCTATTCAGGGTTGTGCAGTTGGCGAAGCCGCGCCAGGTTACTGTTGGGGTGCGCCCATTGAGAGAGGGGGAAGCCCCTATTATGGAGGCTACAGCGGGGCGCACTATGGATATGGTTCTGGCAGACCCGGGGAGTAGCTCCCCCGCATTGCTGGAAGCGACCCCTATACAAAGCGTGCCTAGCCCAAGAGTACCCTCCCCATTGGTGGAGCCGTCACAATTAGAAGTGGCGGAGAGCATGGAAGAAGAAGAGGAGGAGAGCCCAGGGTTGAAGCGCAAGAGATCGCTAGGTGGCGATGGCGCGAGTTCATCTAATAAGAAGCGTCCCATCATTCTGGTCGTTGAGTCATCATCCAGTGACGTTGCATCGCCTCCCTCTTCAGCTGATACTACTGCTCCTCGGTAAGTGTTATTTTCAAAGTCCTTATCGCATTCCCTTTTGATGTGATGAAAGAATTGCTAATTCGCTTGTATGTGTGCAGGTTTGAACACTCTATAGAGTCGCCCCCCAAGGATAGTCCTGTGCGTGCTGAATCTTCTGAACCGAAGAGCCAAAGCGCTGAGCCATTGGTATCTGAGGATGCGCTAATGGATCAGCTTGTTGAAGATCTGGTGCTGGCTACTGCGCACCAAGCTATGTTGGTTGCGTAGCTAAAGGCTAAGTACTCTGGAGAAAGTACCTAGAGCGCGCAGAAGGACCAACAAATTGCGTTGTTGGAGGCACGTTTGGCCAGTGCCAAGGTTGAAGCAGAGGCCATGAGGTCGTACGCCCAAAGACTTGCTGAAGAAAATATGGCACTGCTGGGCCAAATAAGTCAGGAGCGTACTGCATCAGCGGAGTGTAAGGCTTCATGTCTCTGGGAGCTGAAATATCTTGAGAAGGGGAAGGAAGAGTTGCTCTCTCAGTTAGAGAATTTTGGTACAACTGTGGGAAGCTCACTGGAAGCGCAGGAGATGAAGTTACGCAAGCTTAGCATAGAGTATGATGAGGAGTTATATCCCCAGCTCATGTCTTCTATTGTTGAGCGCAGGTGGCTCATCGGCCATGGTCTGCGCCTTGCTGCCCTCAGCACCTTGGAGTCGCAGGAGGTAGTGGACGCGTTTGGGGGGGTTGTGCAGTGCGCATTGGCGCGGGGCAAGGCAGAAGCTGTAGAGGAGCTCCATGAAGCTGATCTGTTGAAGGTGCCTGCTTATAAGGTTCCTGGCTATAATGAGCATTCGTATGAGGATCTGGTTGCCGCAATGGAGAAGATGAAGCTGTTGGAGTTTCCTCTAATTGCTGAATTGGAGCGCGACTAGGATTATCCCATAGGGGTAATTATGGAGGGGCTAACCTTGGCTCGGCATCGGGCTGAAAATGCGGAGGCGCAACTTGATTATTTTTTGAAACCTGATGAGTCCCAGCTGCAGGTGCCTGTGTTTGCTCGCCCCCGCGACATCTTGAATCCTTTCGCCCTGGAGAAGGAAGTTCCTTTAAAGCAAGTCTTGGAAGCTCATGCTACCAGAATTGCCAAGAAGGAAGGTGTTAAAGGCAAGGCTATTTTGTGCGGTATTGGCGCAGCTCATCTCCCCAGGTCTGACGGGGTGCCAGTTAGTGTTGCCACAGTATCCCGCCAAGACTCTGACTTGTTGAAGAAGCTAAGCGAGGTTGGAGACGCTGCAAGCCGTGTGGGGAGCTCATCTCTTAGGCATTATAGGAGCATATAGATTGTAACTTGTGTTGTAAATATCATTTTGTAAGAACGCATGGTACTTAATGAAATATTACTTTTGTTGAATGTGGTTGCGACTTATAATGTTTGTACTGTCTTTGCGTGAAAAACGCATTTGTTGTATAAGAATCAAAACTATCTCATAAGCGCGAAGAATATATGAAGTCCATAATCATGTATGAAAGTCATCACCTATCATACTTGAGATATAATTTTCTAATTATTTGTATCATAATCGTGTATGGTTTGATATGCAGCGTACTGTAAATATCATATTAAGGAGTCAAGAGTCTTGATCCCTAGTTTGTTAAACGCGCACAGTATGCATTGTCGCACATCCATCGTGGAACGCGCAATAAACTTATTCCAACGTCTTGAAAATAAGGTGTTTAACAAGGATGCATGATCCAATGTTGATGGGTTTGCAACCCTCTTACTCAACGAGTTATTTAGTAGGTTTACTCATCCTATACACCATCGTGGGTAAGTGCATGCACGCCATGTAGGCAAAAGATAATATAGTAACAATGTTAAGACAAGAGTATGTAAATAACAAATTGAAATGTGTCGCGGAGTTAGCTAGAAACCACGACATTTTATTGATACTTGCAAGTTTTTGTAAAAAGAAAAGAAAAATTTGCCTAAGTAAAACAGAATGTAAATACACGGATATTTATTGAGCACTATACTAGAGTGCGGGAGTGTCCGTGCTCTGGGCCGTAGCCGTTCCTAGAGATAGCATCGTTTGAGATTGCAGATGTTCCATGTGCGTGGTAGCTCACAGCCATCCATGTAACGTAACTTGTACGCGCCTGTTCCTAATGCTTCAATGACCTCATAGGGTCCTTCCCACTTTGGTCCAAGTTTTACTGTATCTTCTGTGTGGCTCGCATCATTGGCGCGGTATACGAAGTCGCCTGGTCTGAATGAAACACTTCGCACTTTAGCATCGTAGTATCCCTTCATTTTTGCCTTGGATCTCGCTTCACATATAGCTGCGCGCTCGCGTCTCCCTTCCAACAGGTCTAAATCGATACGCCGTTCATCGTCATTGGTTGTAAAACATTGACTTCAGCAGTGCGGATAGTTGGCATCCCAATTTTGGCTGGTATGACGGCCTCTGTCCCATAGACCAGAGAAAAGGGGGTGTCTCCCGTGCTAGTTTTGATTGAAGTGCGGTGTGCCCACAGAACATGCGATAATTCCTACACCCACCTTCCTTTGTGCTTGTCCAGACGTGCCTTAACTCCTTCACCCAAACTTCGATTTGCACGCTCTACTAAGCCGTTGGTTTGTGGGTGTTTAGCCGACGCGAAGTGCTGTGTAATATTTAACTTCTCGCACCAGTCCTTGAAAGGGTTGTCACATAATTGTTTCCCGTTGTCCGAGATTATTTCCCCAGGTAATCCGAAGCGGCATACAATATTTTCCCAAACAAAGCATTTTACCTGATTGCCAGTGATTGTTACAACCGCCTTTGCTTCGTTCCACTTGGTGAAATAGTCTATGGCTACTATAAGGAACTTCAATCCTCCTGCTGCAACAGGGAAGGGACCTGCAATGTCGATACCCCACTTGTAAAATGGCCATGACGCCGTGATAGGTGTTAGCTCCTGTTGTGGTTGGCGTGGAACGGGTCTGTGAACTTGGCAATCGCCGCACTTTCTTATTAAGTCCCGCGCATCATGGTGCATGGTGGGCCAGTAGTATCCTGACCGTAAAGCGCGCGCCACCACGGATCGTGGTCCTGAATGCATGCTGCATGAACCAGCATGGATTTCCCGGAGTATATAATTTGCTTGCAGGGGTCCGACACAGCAGAGCCATGGTTGCAGAAAGGAGCGTTGATATAGTATACCGTCTCGAAGTTCAAACCTCTGTGTTGTGCGCCGTATTCTTCGGGCTTCCTTCTGCTCTTGGGGCAGTACTCCCTTGCTTATGAATTCAATTATTGGTGTTATCCATGTAGGACCCTCCTCCTCTATTACTGTGGATATTTCCATATCTGAGATGGACTTGCTCTTCAGCGTTTCCACCAACACTTGTTTTGACAGGTGTGCAAAGCTTGTGGATGCAATCTTGCTTAATGCGTCCGCCTTTCGATTTTCACCTCTAGGAACCTGCTTGATGGTAAACCTGTCGAAACTCTGAATTAGTGACTTGGTCCTGTCGAGGTATTAGATCATGTTTTCTTCTTTAGCCACATACTCGCCCAACACATGGTTGGCCACTAGCCGGGAATCCACATTTGCTTTCAGGTTGCGTACGCCCATTCGAGCTGCAATGCGCAGTCCGACGATTAGGGCTTCATACCCTGCCTCATTGTTTGTCGCTGTGAAGTCAAAACGCAGTGCGTAAGTGAATTCCATTCCCTCTGGGCTTGTGAGGATAAGGCCTGCTCCTGACCCATCCACACATGAAGATCCGTCCGTGAACAAGATCCATGGGTCTTGTATTTCCACCTTACCTTGTGAGGGTAACTCCTCAGGGTCCGGTTTTTCGATGATAAAGTCAGCTAATACTTGCCCCTTAACCGCAGTGAGTGGTCTGTAGGAAATGTTGTGCTCACCTAGTAACACACTCCACTTCTGTAGACGTCCTGACGCGTCGGGTTTTGAGATAATTTGCTTGATGGGTTGGTCTGTAATTACTGCTATTGGGTGTGCCTGGAAGTACGTGCGTAACCGCTTTGCAGCAAATACTAGTGTTAAGACCAACTTTTCCATTGCACTGTAGTTAATCTCCGTCTTCTTGAGTGCCTTGCTTACAAAATATACCGGTGTTTGCACTAAATCTCTATCTGTCAATAGCACTGCGCTTACTGCTCCATGAGTCGCCGACAAGTACATGATTAACTCCTCCCCTGGGCGAGGTGCCACCAGCGTGGGGAGTGCTGCCAAGTGCTGTTTAAGTTGTATGAAAGCTTCTTCTGCTTCCATGGTCCAGCGAAAATCTCCCTTTTTTGTACACTTCTTGAGCATTTTGAAGAGAGGGAGTGACTTGTCTGCTGACTTAGACAAAAATTTGTTCAAACCGGCCAGCTTTCCGTTTAGGGATTGGACTTCTTTCAACGTGCGTGGTGAAGGAAGTTGGATGACATCCTTCATTTTTTCTGGGCACGGTTTGATGCCATCGGGCTCTATAAGATATCCGAGGAACATGCCTTCCGTAGCGCCAAAAGTGCATTTCTTAGGATTTAACTTCATGTTAATCTCTTTTAGTATCTTAAATGTTTCCTCAATGTCGCGCACCAATTCATCTTCCGTATGGCTTTTTATTACGAGGTCATCAACATAAACCTCTAAGTTGCGGCCCACCTGTCTTTCAAATGCGTTATCCACCAACCGTTGGTAAGTGGCGCCTGCATTTTTTAAGCCAAAGGGCATCTTAGTATAGCAATAGACGCCTTGGCTTGTTTGGAAAGCCGTTTTTTCTTCATCTTCCTTAGCCATCTGAATTTGGTGGTATCCTTTGTATGCGTCTAGGAAGCACTTAAGTGGGTATCCGCATAAGGATTCTACTTTCCAGTCTATCTCCGGTAGCGGGTAGCAGTCTTGTGGACATGCTTTGTTGAGATCTATGAAGTCCACACACATCCTCCAACTACCATCGCTCTTCTTGACCATTACTGGATTGGAAAGCCAGTCATGGTAGTAAACCTCTCGCATGATACCTGCGTCCACAAGTTTGTGTACTTCTGCCAAAATTGCTTGTGCACGCTCTGGGGCTTGGCCACGCTTCTTTTGTCGTACTGGGGAGTATCCTTGTCAGATTATCAACTTGTGCTCGGTGATTGAGCGTGGTACCCCGATCATGTGCTTGGGTTCCCATGCAAAAATATCCAGATTCTTTTGCAAGAGTGCACACACAGCTGCCCTACCGTTATCAGATAAAGATCCTCCGATCGATACTTCTTGTTCCGGATATTCGGGGTGAATTGCGACCTTTAGGTTTGGTATTTTCGTTGCCCGCTGTTCCGGAATGGGTACCGTTTCATGTGTAATCATGTTACATTCTCCGGGTGGCGTGGTGGTATTGGATAGAGTGACAATGCCCCCATCCACCGGGAATTTAAGCATCCCATGTGTTGTAGATGGTACTGCGCGTATAGCGGATATCCCTGGTCTTCCAATAATGCCATTGTATGGCGAAGGGGATTTGATTACCATAAAGGTCATCCAGACTGTCGTCGAATGCTCCTTATTTCCTACATTGACTAGCAGGCGTATTTGCCCCATGGGCCATATTTTTTCGCCTGTGAAACCAGTCAATGCCGTAGTGGCCGGGTTTAGTTGGTTGCGTATCTCAGGTCGCAGTCGCTTGAAACAATGTTCATACATAATGTCCGCGAACGCTCCTCCATCAACATACATGCGGTGGATATCGTGACCCCCTGCATTGATCTCAATGGTAAGCGGTTCCACTACTGCGTTGTCCGCAGCCAAGGTGGGGAAAGATATTTCGCTTCCACGGGAAAATTTCTGGCTGATCTTCTGCCTAGTCATCCGCTGCCATGATTGTATCATGTATATGGTCTCGGCCTTATCCTTAGGTGTTTCTTTCTTGTTCCCAATATTTTGCTTATCTTTCCCTTCCTTGATGTTTTTAACCAAATGGTCCAACCTGCCTTCTTTTACTAGTTTATCAATTAACTGGCGCAATTGGACACATTCATTGGTGGTGTGACCCTTCTGCCCATGATAGTCACAGTATCCACTCCCCACGTGTCGATCCTCTGGGGTGCGCCTTGGGAAGTTCGCGCCTTCCGTTGCGAATATCTCCTTTGGGGTCTTTGTGAGCGGGGTATACTTGTCGTTATCCCGTCCACTCCCTTGGCCGCGGTAGTTCTTGTTGCGGTTGCTACTCTGGTCAATGGATTGTCTCCGAGGTTGTTCCTGTGACCTATAGTTTGAGTAACCTTTCTTGCTATCTGCCGCGGCGGCTTCCCCTTGGATAAAGGACCTTGTGCGCTTCATAAGTTCATCAAATGTTTGGGGGATTCTGTCATTCAGCCTTTTGATGAGTTCTGGGTTATTGATCCCGTTCATGAACCCTGAGATTTTCAGTACTTCGGGGCATGCCTTGACCTGTATGCACTCATCTTTGAAGCGCTCCACATAAGCGCTTGTGGATTCCCCCTGGTGTTGTTTCACCCTGGCGAGTTCGACAGGGTTTTTAGCGCACTTTTTCCTTTGAGTGAAGTTCAGGCGAAACGCCTTCCGCAACTCTTAAAAGCCATCAATGCTTCTGCGTGGAAGCTTACTAAACCAGTTTCGCGCGTTTTCCACTAGTGTGGAATTGAACATGTGGCACCACAGAGGTTGTGGCCAGTTTTCGATGGTAGCGGCTGATTCACAAAATTTTAGGTGATCGTCCGGATCACCTGTTCCATCATAGGTTTTCACATTGGCGGGCATGCGCCTCCTTTTATTTTCTGAGAAATTACTGATGCCCCGAGTGAACGCATCTACTTTTTGGCGGCGCCACGGAAGGGATATGTCTTCATCCTCCTGGTCGCGATATTTCCTCCTGGACTTCCAGTGTCTGGTTTCGCTATCCTCGTTGTCCGAGGAGTTACCAGAGGACGAGTTTTCCCTCTTTCGGCGCTTGCGCCGACTGTCCTCAGAGTTCCCACTTGAAGAGCTTTCACTTGGAGAGTACCGTCGTCCCAATCTGTCATGGACCCTGCGGCTACCAAGCCTAGCGTGGACATTGGTACGCCGTCCATCTTCCTCGTGTTCCCCAAGGTACTGCATATCCGCTGCTTCATCATTCTCAATTCTCCTCCCAATCCTGGTAAATACTGGGGGTTGGCGGCTATCCCTTCCGCGCTTTTCCTTCTGATGGCGCGGTGGAGATATCTCATACTCCGGGCCGAAATCGAGTCGGGCATGCAAACTCCGACCTGACCTCTTTTTTGCTTCCTCTTGCATGAGAACAGCCAAGGTTTCGTAGTTTTGAGACACGAAATCACTTGGCGCTAGTTCTGGCGCAACCCCTTCTAGAGCAAGGGTGTCTGTTTCTACCATTAGACCTTTGTTTCGGTCAGGTGCGTCTGGTGCTTTTGTGAGGTCCGTTTCTAGCACCGATTGGAGTGGAGTGGTAAAAGGAGTGCGCAGTGGACCTTCTGCACCAGTGGTGGTTGTGGTGGCCTGGGTTGTCCCCGGGCGTGGTTCCACTGTCGGGAAGACCAGATCTGGGCCTGATGCTTGGTTTCTAGTAGCGCTGGTTGTCCCAGAGGCTTGTTTAGAAATTGACCCACTTTGCTGCTTCTTTCCATGTATGTCACCATGCGATCGCTGGTTTTGATTTCCTTGCTTCGTCATTCTAGTTCTTAGTTCTTAGTGAGGGTCCCACGGATGGCGCCACTTGTTGATACAAAAGTTAGGCGTTCCTTGTTTGGATTCCGATTCCCGTATCAATTGGATCTTAATGCTTGAGACCTGCGCACTAAGTAAACAGAAAACACCGTTAGGCTTATCGTGGGATTGTCTCCCACGATTATCCTCCGGCGTGAGAGTAAGTAATCGGTTTTAGGGTTAATGAAGAATTAGGGTTTTAGATCGTACCTTTAATGATGGCTGAGATGCCCTTTATATATACACGAAATCCTTGTTGGTTTCGTGTTCCCCAACCTTCGGCATATCCCGCCTAAGTCGGTTGGCTAATGTATATCCCATAAATAAGAGATATCCAATATGAAGGCCATAAATAACTTTGAGTTTGGACCTTCGTGAGCCCAAACTATTATCAGATCAGCCCAGTCGCGCTGGACTCGCTAGTAGCGGTAATTGATCGGGTTCGTGACCCGAATGCTGACTATACGTCATCAATATACATAATTAGCATCTCTATTATTGTTTATAACTAGCGGTGTCAAATAGGACTGTCCAACGCTATATTCTCTTAAGGGATGTAAAAGTAGTTTTAATTCTCGCACACTAAAATCCAACAATTATAATAAAATAATTAAATATGCATTTAAAATACAATTGCGTTGAATGTCGACCATTGGACCAATTTCATTAAACTATTTGTGCTTTTATTAGAAAAGTTCAGTAGAATCTTCATATCAATGATACTTTGCAAAAGTAAGTTAAAAATACTTGTTTGATAGATCGTGTGTAAGCCTATGCCTCTCACCCAAGGATTATAAAGCTATACCGATGCAAATACAACAATGGGGCAAACTATCAACCAAACTACAGGGGCTCATAGACCATGTGTAGTCGAATAGGTCAGTCATGCTTCATATTAAATTAAGCATCTTCAAAAGAATATTTTGAAGAACCTACACAAAGAATCATACTTAGAATAATTTAGAGATAACTAAATCGCAACACAATGAAAGAACTGTCAAATTTGTATGATACCAACATATCAACATAAGTCACCATGCACTTAACACCCGTTACCAAAACTGAAAAATAGTGTTCAAGTCTTATAATCTAAATCAAACTCATAAACCAAAGCATATGCACAAAATTTATACATAAATCGGCAATCAAACATCTTCTTACTCCCTGATCTTTATTAATCAAATTAGACCTTCAATCAAGCCCTATTTTTTCCCCAAATAGATACAAACTTAACAGAAAAATTACAAACCTTTTTAGAATATAACTAAAAGCCCTATATCGATTTTGAACCAAATTAAAAAAAATTAGGTATTAAAAATCATACCTTTAGGCCATTGAAAGAGTTTACGTTCTTCCATAAATAAATCATATTTGCTTCAATTTGTTTTACAATCGCTTAGTTTTTGATTTAGGGTTCACAATGGCATGGTTAAAAACAAATTTGGGTTGAAACCGTGGGTTGAGTTTTGGGTGGTTTTGTTGTTTCAAATTTTAGTTTTGGATCCTTAAGTCTTATAAATCAACTCCGTCTTTTAAAACTTTTCTTTTTATATACTTTTGACACATATATTTTTGTACTTAATTCTTCATAGAAAACGATTCATAATTATTATTGTCAAAATAAGGAAGAATTTGTATTTTTTTTCTAGTTAAACATGTTAAAAAATTAATAATAATATAAAAATTATTATTTAATAAGGATTTTTTTTTTTTTTTTTTTTTTCGAAATACAAAAGTCTCCACCAAAAGTTTTTCTTTTATTATATAAAAGATTAACCGGAATAATTTTCTCTTGAATATAACTTGTTTGATTTACAACCAACACAAGCCCGACTCAAAGCTCATAGATTTTTATATGAGTCATCCATTTTTGTTATTCACATATGAAAGTTAAGCTTGGGTTTAAAATATCATCATCATGTATTTGTAAGTCAAGGATAACTATCATATATTTTATTTTTTATTAGGATATGTTCTGTGCCGTGATAGGATAAGTGTTTGGGTCTTTGTGTCATGATAGGATAAGTATTTGAGTCGTTATAGGATTTGTGCTATGTTTATCAAGGATTATTCCTACATGTCTATTTAAGCAATTGCAATCAATGAAATCAATCAGTTTTTTTGGTCAAATATCTGTCTCTTCTTCCTTCTAATTCTTACCGAGCTAGCACACGCTAAAAAGGGTGCAAGTCTTTCCGATACAACCTTAACCGGGTCGTATCATGCAGCTAAAGTTGTGAAATCTAAATCTCCTTAGCCATATAGTAACACAAACCACCGTCTTCCATTTCCACACGAAATAACAGTAAAACGTTAGTACGAAAAAGAAACTGTGGGGTAAGGACTAATAATGAAGTGATGATAATTAGTTATATTTCCCCAGGACATGTCTTGTTCCAAGTTAAAAAGTTACTGTTTTGATACTCTTTCATCCTGGGTGATTCTTTTATTGCGTTAAACATGTCTACGTTGACTTATTGATCGAAGACACTCTTCATCTTACAGTACAAGGGGGGTAAATTAAACAAGAAAACACACAAACTATTCAAGTTTGACTTTTAGACTACTCAAAATCAACTTGATTTATAAGAGGTGGGCTACTCGTGTAGAGTTTGTCAAGTTCAAGCTATTAAAATACTGACTCGTGAGGCTACGCACGAACCTTATCAAGCGTAGCTTAAATTCAATTTTTACACACGTATAATCACTTAATTACCATTAACTGTATACAATAATGCGTACAAGATAACGGAATTCAAAAGTAAGATGTGTACAATATGAAAAGGTAAAAATAATTACGCAACAAAGGAAAAAAATGACAAGTTAGTTACATTTTCGTACATTTTGCCTTAAAATTTTCTAGTTATCTCAATTCTCATATCATTAGAATAGTTGTGTATTAAGAGGAATGAGTATTGATATGGAAGCAAGTGGGTTTTAAACCCACTATGATCGTTGATTTTAGAAAATGTAACTTTGAGAGTTGATACCCATTTATAATTACCAAACCTATTAACCAAACAAGCCGGGTGAAAGTCATCTTTGCATACTCATTCTCAAATCAAACATACCTTCAAACGCATTGTCAATTGAAGATATTCAAGATCAAGAATTTTTTCGTGATACGTAGACATAAAATAAAAGCATAACGAAGATTAAAAAAAAATCATTAGATTTTACATTGTTTTCTTTAGTCCCTTGTCATGGTAGATGGTTTTATAAGATTTTTCTAATTTTTTAGCATACGTTTTTTCTACTCATTGAATGCCATATTTTTTAATTTTATTGGAAAATCTATAAGTGGCAAAATGAGTGAGTGGAGTCGATTGACGTGTTTAGATGTGTTTGGATTTAAAAAAGTTCAGGTCTATAGGGTACATTTAGAAGCATGAGTCTAAATGGATCAAGCAGTTTGAGGTTTAGGGTACGTTTGTTTCACGGTTTAGACGTCGGTTTTAGATTTAAAACTGAAAATATTATGTTTGGTAACAAATGTGGGCCCCAAATATTAGGAATGGATGCCAAAAATAAGGCATGTACTAATTCTCTTCCAATAGCTGGGTTTTACGTGAAACCTACTGCCATTTTTTGTTCTTTTCTTAAATAGTAGACCCAGGTTCCATTTTCACGACTCATTTTTAGTTTTAAACTTATTTTATTTAAATAAAATTAATTATTATTCTTTTTATATGTATCTTTATAATTATAATATTATACAAAATATATATTTTCTCTTTCTTACATCAAATCCTAATCTAAATTTAAATCCAAATTCAAATCCTAAACGAATCTACAAACCAAACGAGCCCTTAATTTCTTTTTTATTTGAGTCAAAAATGGAAATATGAAAAGAAGTGTTCTAGTTTTTTTTATCCGCTAAGCGTGCTTTAAAAGCAATGGTTAATCACTTAATTGTTATACAATTTGCCCATGACCTCATATGAGATACCCAACTAGTAAATGACTTGTGTCCAGTGACACCTTGTGTGTAAAAACGGTTCTGAACTTACAAACTAGTACAAATATTGACGTTTAAAAAAATGTTACCCAACTTAATCTATGATCAGAGGCGGAGGTGATGGGGTAGCTAGCAGGTGCTAGGCCCCCCTCAACCATCCAAATAATATTAACTACGATGTAGCCTTTAGTCTAACTTTGAAATAAATTGATATAGTCAACTCCTCCTAATCTTTTGGTTAAAAAAAAAAAAAAAAAAAAAAAAAAAAAAAAAAAAAAAAAAACCATGCTGGTAAGGATAAAAAGAAATCAACTCATTAGAAATAGAAAAATGCTTTTTGATAATGCTTCCATGTTTTGTTTATTTTTACACTCACAGTAGTCTTTGACTCTTTGAAAATTTGAAAAATAATCATAATTAATTAACAATTTTTCATGTAATCTTTTCTAATGTTTTGCTATTCAGTTTTTTCTTTTGTCATGTTCTTTATCTTTGTTTTAACTGTTTTGTTAAACGCCTTTTTAAAATTTAAATACTCATGTTGTAAATTTAAATGTATCAAAGTAGACGAGCAAATAAACAATTAACACTCAAGGTGGTTTAAGAAATCCTTCATTATTAACAACAATAATGATAACTAAGCTTGAAGTATTTAAAATCTGTAATCCTATGAATTATTTTAAAGTTGTAGTGATTACAAAAACTTACAAAATCGTAGTCACTGATTTAACTGAAGAGTAAAGTTGCTGCTAGTGTACATCTTAGATTCATGTGCAAACTTTTTTATTTATGGGATCTGTTGTTCTAAATTTTACGTATTATCATGCTTTGTTATTAGAGTTCGAAATTTACTGTTGTTATTTTACGTTAGGTTCGGCCCCCTCAATGTTAAATCTTGGCTCCGCCCCTGTTTATGATAATTAATAAAAGTTTAAAATTGTGAAATTGTTACCTTTAGAAAAAAGTCAGCCGAGTGTTTGGATATAAACTTATTACAAAAAGGTCACGTGTCTTTTTTCCTTTTAGGGATAACCAAAAAACATCACCTGCTGCAATGACTTGAATTTGAGGGTTCCGACTAATTAAAATCAATGAACACCATCAGCCCATCAGATATCTATTATTAAGGCTAATGTTGCAAAACCCAAATACATTTTGCACTAATGTTTGTTTGTTTGTTTTACCCCATCTTTTCAAACCTGGTTCAACCCGGTTGAACTAGTTTGCGCAATGCACTGCCAAATTAATTTGAAATGACTATACTACCCTTTTCTTTTTTGGGTCATATTGATGAAATCGGAACAAAATTTGAAGTACATTGTTGAAGTCATTGAATAAAAAAGAGCAATATAGTCATTTTATATATATATATATATATATATATATATATATATATATATATATATATATATATATATATATAAATATATATATATATATATATATATATATATATATATATATATATATATATATATATATATATATATATATATATATATATATATATATCGGTGAAGTTGGAACAAATTAGAAATTTCAAATCGGCACAAATTTATCACCCAACTTCTAAATGAGATAACCCAAAAAACATCACTCTACTACACAAACACGTTTTTCCCACGGTAAAATCCGTGGGAAATCCTGTGGGAAAAGGACTTTTTCCACGGATTTCACACTAAATTATTCCGTTTGTAAAAACCCCGTGGGTAAATATTTTCCCACTAATTTTCCCACGGGGCGTTGACTTATTTCCCACGAATTTCATTGTGGATAATCCGTGGGTTTAATTTCTCACAGATTTCTCACGAAATTTCCCACAGTTTTTAGTAGCCATTTTTCACACATATCCGTGGTTTTTTTTGCCACAGATTTCCAACGATTTTCACACTACAATTTCTCCCACAGATTTCTCACGAAATTTCCCACAGTTTCTAGTAGCCATTTTTCACACATATCCGTGGTTTTTTTGCCACGGCTTTCACACTACAATTTTTCCCACAGATTTCTCACGAGATTTCCCACAGTTTCGAGTAGCTATTTTCCACACATATCCGTGGTTTTTTTGCCACAGTTTTCCAACGATTTTCACACTACAATTTCTAACGGTTTTATCACAGATCTCCCACAGAAAATTTAAAATTCCCCAAACAATTTTGTGGGAATTTTGTGATTAATTCGTGGGAAACACGTGGCTAAATTCCGTGGTATTTGTATTATAATATATTTTTCGAACCTGTAAATACAAAAAACTAATATTTTTAAAACAATAAAAACATTAATAGATCACCAAAATAAACAAATCCATTATCCAAATTGCATAAATGTGTCGCCAATGGACATAAATCCGTAATCCAAAAGACAAAGTTTAGCAACATGTTATCGGACAACTCAACATCGAAATTGTTTTTTAGATACTACAACCCAATAGTTCTAACAAAAAAAACTAAAGCCCAATTCCAAATTAGACTAGCTAGGACCAGGATCCTATTCATCAGTTCGGGGAGGATAATTTTGAGCAAAAGACTCCAACCTATCATTGAGTGTTTTATGCCAAGCATGTATGTCCGCTGCTCTTTAAGCCTCCGCAGCTGCCCTCTCATCTTCCATCTTTGTCTTCAAATCATCATTTTGCTTTTTCAGAATCCGTATCTCCTGTTACATCCAATTAAACATAATTCAATTAGAATAACAACAATATCAGAAAACAACAAGAACCTGAATGCCAAGAAATGAAAAAAGAAGCCAAGGCATAAGGACTAAAATCTTAGCTCATAAAAATGATCACACATTTGTTGGAAATGTATATATTTACAAACATGTGAATGTCCGGATTCGAACTCGTGACCACGGGATTGCACACATTAGCGAATGAGAATTAAAGTTAATAATTAATGTTTATGTTTACGATTAATTATTGCACATTAAGTCCGGTTAACGATCGTTAAGTATTTAACGGAAAAATGACTAACGACCGTTAAATGAAAAGAGAAGGACTAGTAATGGAAAATCTTGAAAGTGAAAAGTTATGGGTTTTCTTTGGGCTTGCATAGTGGCCGGCCATAGGGGCTTCTCCAAGCCCTAATCCATAACTTGTTCCCAAAGTTTTCTATCTACTATATAAACAAGGCTAGGTTCTAGGGTTTTTCATAACTTTGTGCATTGAATTAACCCTAGATCTCTCCTCTCCTCTCTCTTGTCCCTATTCGGCCGAAAACCCCATTTTTAGGGAGTTTGGTTTCGTTTTTCCTTAAAACGAGGACTTGTGTTAGATCTAGCAATCGCTTGATTCGTTGGTTAATTCGTGTGTACAAGAACGTGGTAGTAAGACACTATTCTTACACCATATTGGTTTGAGTTGTAGAACGGTAAGGGACAACTCTTCAAACCACTTCTTTGTTTTGCTCAAAGGATCTGACATTCGCAAGAGGTACGTTACGCATACTTTCAGTTAATTAATTTATTTGTTATGATCTTTAAGTCTTCCGCTGTGTACTCTTGATGTCTACATGTTTTATTTTATGTCATGTATTATAAACTCAACAATGGTATCAGAGCCTTGTATAACAAGTAATTAATTACTGAAACACATAAATAAAATAAACATGTTGTGTTATTATTTGTATGCGTAGATCTAGGGTTTGCAAAACCTAAACCCTAATTTTTTAGGGGGGCGTTTTTTGGTGCCCTAATTAGGGTTTTGTAAACTAAAGTTTTAATTGGATTAGAAACCCTAAGATGCATGCAACTTTATGTGTATTGCGTAACTCTGTTTAATTGCATTAATTGTTAAGTGTAATTTTATGTCCATGATAATTATCTGCATGTTTTATCATGGATCTGCTTTTATTGTATGTCTTTCTTGTTTAAGTGATATACACTAAATTTTGATAGATCTAAAATTGGGGAAGACCTCAATAATTATTAATTTAATCAATTATGTGCTATGTGGTATATATTTAATTTTGACTTACGCAATCGATGAATCGATGCATGTGGCTCACCTTGTACATAGATGAAAACGTGTGAAAGTCTTAATTAAATATATGCATATTGACAGATCTAGAATTGGTTATTAATAGGATTTATCAAAAACATTTGCATGTGGCTATTTGATATGCATGACTTTTATTTGTTATGCATTCATTGTTTATTTATTTATTTTTACAAATACTTGCTTGTTTGATATGTGTAACAAGGGTATTTTTACAAGAAAAATAAACTGACCTAAACAATGGTGAAACGTGTATTTTTAAGCGTAGTAATCATAATCGTTTAATTGATTGGTGACTTTGGTACAAATGGTCTGAACGACTCACCCACTAGAATGAACTATAAAGGGGTTAATAAAGAAGTGCGCACAGTCACACTGAAAGGATGTCTAAGGTTATGCTTCAACGCTTACCTGGTCCTCTGCCCCCTGTAAGTTCGAATGGAGCTACTTAGTAAGCCATTAAATGTGCAAGCTCATCTTAAGGGCGAATTAGTTTTAATTCCATGCGCCACTTCGGTGGTAATTATCCGAAACACTAAGTGTTTACACTTATGCAAAAGTACGGTATAATGGATGATAATTAACACTAAATTCCTTGATTGGTGAATCCAATACCTCAATTAAAGTTTGATGATGAAAAGCTTATACATTAAAACAAGATATAAATGTTTTAATAAAAACTATGTTACAAAGATGAATGCATGACATCTTTGTACATATTTGATTTAACATCAAAACTATTACCCTTTAATTTAAGTTATATGCCATCCAACGAAACGGAAACACCTAAGATTACTTTCTATTTGTGTGAGAACTTGACTTAGATCTTAATCAAAGGGTAAAATGTCCACGTGTCGTGAGAACGGGCATGGACGATTTTGCAGTTTCTTAAGTTGGACAACTTAATTGAGTTAGGCAGTGAGAACTGGCAACTCAAGGCATAAGATGGGATAAAACATGTTTACATGGCGATTGAAATTGGCTATATGTAAATCCTATAAACCTAGGAATTGCAATTGATATTGGCAATTGAGCAAAAGCTCTACCATTTTGTATAAGGTTCATTACTAGCAGATCAACTGACTTGATGAAATTATGACAATTTGTATCCTAGTTTTCAATAATAATTAATTGGTTATATGAATATGAACCTTGGGTATTTAATTGTTTATTGAAAAGGAAAATTATCAAAATACTAATTATGGTTTTTTGAACTTTTTTTGTAGATGGCTCAACCTGAAAACACTATGAGCTTAATGAGTTCCGCTTTTAAATATATGATTGGAAGGGACAAGCTGACTGGCCCTAATTTCAATGATTGGCATCGTTCACTTAGGATCATCCTTCGTGTTGCCAAAAGGGTTGAAATTTTGACTACACCTCTGCCTGATGCTCCTCCCAACACGGCAACTGCTCTTGAACAAGAGGCATATCGTGTTGAATATGAGAAGCACAATGATGTGGCGTGTCTAATGCTTTTGGGGATGTCTGCTCAATTGCAAAAACAATTTGTGCACTATCCGCCTATGAGCATGCTAGATGAACTCAAACGTATGTTTGAGAAGCCACCAGCAGCTGAACTGTATGAACTAATTGAAAAGGTTCACAGCTGCAAGCAGGAGGTTGGCAAATCTGTCTCCGACCACGTCCTAGAGATGAAACATCACTTGGACTAATTGGAGAAGCTCGGCTGCGGTTACTCGAATGATGTATGTGTCGGCCTCATCAATCACTCCTTTAATCAGGATCGGTTTGGTGATTTTGTCCGAAATTATAACATGCATTGCACGGGGAAGACAGTGAATGAGTAACATGCAATGCTTCGCAATACAGGGTGGTAGGGTGAATAAGCCTAAGCCGCAAGCAGATAAGAAAGGGAAAGGAAAAGGAAAGGGGAAACAAGTTGTCATCCCACCAGCTCGTGAGAAGAACCCTGGAAAGAAAAAGGAGAATCCTAAGAAGGATTTAACTTGCCACCACTGCAACTCACCAGGCCACTGGAAGCGGAACTGTCCAGTTTATCTGAATGAGTGCCTTCAGAATAAAAATAAGATGGTGCCTAGCTCATCAGGTATTTTTATGTTTGAATTATTTTCTTTTCCTCATAAGCAAAATTCCTGGATATATGATACATGATGTGGTACTCACATCTATAATACATCGCAGGGACTTAGAAGAGCAAGGAAGCTGACCTGTGGAGAAAGATACTTGTACGTTGGAAATGGAAAGCGTGCAGCTGTCGAAGCCATAGGGACTTTTGATTTAGTGTTGCCTTCGGGCTTAATTTTAGAACTAAATAATTGTCATTATGCACCCTCCATTGTTAGGGGTGTTATTTCTGTTTCTTTGTTAAAAGATATTGGTTTTGCGCACACTTTTACAAGTTATGGAATTTCAGTTTCTTTAAATAATGTTTTTTATTTTAATGCAATTCCTATTCTTGGTGTGTTTGAAATTGATATGGATGGTTGTATATCCAATGAAAATAATTTGTTGTATAGCATTAGCAATAAGAAGAGCAAGTTGAACTATGACTCTTCTTATCTTTGGCATTGTCGCCTTGCCCATATTGGCAAGAAACGCATGGAAAAGCTGCAACACGATGGGCTTTTACAAACGGTCAATGATGAGTCATTTGACAAATGCGAGTCTTGCATAGCTGGGAAGATGACAAGGAAACCTTTTTCACCACAAGTGGAAAGGGCTTCTGATCTACATGGATTGATACACACTGATGTGTGTGGTCCACTTAGACATGTGTCAAAACGCGGTGCTTCCTACTTCTTAACCTTTACGGATGATTTCAGTCGTTATGGTTATGTTTATTTACTTAAACATAAACATGAAGTTTTTGAAACATTTAAGTTTTTCAAAAGTGAAGTAGAATTACAACTTGGAAAGAAGATTAAAGCTCTTCGATCCGATAGAGGTGGTGAGTATATAAGTCAAGAGTTCAAAGATTTCTTAGCTGAGTGTGGAATTATCCAGCAACTCACATCTCCTTATACTCCACAACAAAATGGTGTATCTGAAAGGAGAAATTGTACCTTACTTGACATGGTACGATCAATGTTTGAACTTACGACTCTTCCTTTTACTTTTTGGGATTATGCCTTTGAAACTGCTATTCGCATTTTGAATATGGTTCCAACAAAGAAGGTTGTTAAAACTCCATATGAAATATGGACATGAAAAGCTCCCAACTTTTCTTACTTAAAGGTATGGGGATGTGAAGCGTTTGTTAAACGTGACACACCTGATAAGCTCCAAGCCAGATCTGTTAAGTGTATCTTTGTAGGATACCCTAAGGAAACTACGGGTTACTACTTTTACTACCCAGCTGAGAATAAAGTCATTGTGGCTAGGTATGGAGATTTCCTTGAAAGGAATCTCATATCTCAAGAACTCAGTGGGAGAGTATATGATCTGGAATATGATCAAGAAGATACAACACCTTCTGAAAATACTAGCCAACTTCAAGAAGAACCTGAAAGCTTAGGTGCTCCTCCTGAAGTTGTTCCCATTCGTAGGTCTGAAAGGACTATACGTGCACCTGACCGTCTATGTCTTAACGTAGAGGTGGAGGAAAATATGGTTGGGGATCTTAATGAACCTGCCAACTATAAGGCTGCCATGGCTGATCCTGAGAAGGATAAATGGCAGATTGCTATGAATGGGGAAATGCAATCCATGAAAGATAATGATGTTTGGATTGAAGTTGACCTTCCTCCCAATGCTAAAGTCGTTGGAAGTAAGTGGATCTTCAAAAAGAAAACTGACATGGATGGCAATGTACACACCTACAAGGCTCGTCTAGTGGCTAAAGGTTTTACTCAAACCTATGGCATTGACTACGAGGAGACATTCTCTCCTGTAGCGGACATAAGAGCTATTAGGATTCTCATAGCTATAGCTGCACACTATGACTATGAGATTTGGCAAATGGATGTCAAAACCGCTTTTCTGAATGGCCGTCTAGATGAAGACATCGATATGGCACAGCCAGAAGGGTTTGTGAATCCATTATTTCCTAACCGTGTATGCAAGCTTAAGAGGTCCATTTATGGACTGAAGCAAGCATCAAGGCAATGGAATAAAAGATTCGATGGAGAAATGAAAAGTTTTGGATTTACTCAGAATCTTGATGAGCCATGTGTATATCACAAAGCTAGTGGGAGTCGTGTTACTTTCCTTGTTCTGTATGTCGATGACATATTAATCATGGGAAATCATATACCAAGTCTGAATGAGGTGAAAGCCTATCTTGGTAAATGTTTTTCGATGAAGGACTTAGGGGAAGCAGCATATATACTCGGAATCAAGATCTACCAGGATAGATCAAGGCGGCTAATTGGTTTAAGCCAAAGTGCTTACATTGACAAAATATTGAAGAGATTCAATATGCAAAATTCCAAGAAGGGATTTTTGCCAATGCAAGTAAATCATGGTTTGAGCAGCCAAGGTTGTGCTGCAACACCTGCAGAGGTGGCGCATATGAAGAAAGTTCCTTATGCTTCGATTGTAGGATCTATCATGTACGCGGTGCGATGCACAAGGCCTGATGTGGCGTTTGCTCAAAACTTGACCAGTCGGTATCAACAGAATCCGGGTGAAATTCACTGGACTGCTGTTAAGCATATTCTCAAGTACCTTAGGGCTAAAAGAGATATGTTCATAGTGTATGGGGGAAATCCTGAAGCAGAACTGTCTGTTACAGGTTACTGCGATGCATCCTGGAAGTGTGACAAAGATGATACGAAGTCTCAGACGGGTTACATATTTGTCATCAATGGAGGTGCTGTGGATTGGAAGAGTAAGAAACAGACAACACTTGCGATGTCTGCTATAGAAAGTGAGTACATAGCGGCGTCTGAGGCTGCCATGGAAGCTGTTTGGATAAGGATGTTTGTTTCTGGGCTTGGTGTTATGCCGTCGATTGAAAATCCTATTAAAGAATATTGTGACAATTCAGCTACAATTACGTTTGCCCATGAACCTGGAGTCATGAAGGGCACCAGACACTATCCTAGACAATATCACTATGTTCGAGAGCAAGTCGAGATAGGTGAAATTGAGTTGCTCAAAGTTCACACAGATGATAACCTAATAGATCCGTTAACGAAGGCCTTACCTGGTGAAAAACTTAATCATTTGTCTGATAAGTTTGGACTTCGTTTAGCTAGTAGTTTCATGCCCATCTGTGACTAAGTATTTTAGATAAAGGATATTGTAAACATTATTATTGAAATGAAATAAAGTATTTTGTTATGTTTATTATTCATTTATTGTGATGTTATCATATATTTGCATGTTTAAATCCTTGAATAACTTATGTTATTCTAAATAGTCCGTTGTCAATCAATAACATGGGAATGATATTGAATTAAGGAAAATCTGAGTATTAGTTAGAATATACTTGAAAGTATATTGATGCGTAGCATGACTAATTTCAGATGATATTCAATGAATTGAATATAGGACTTATCCCACCCGCATGATAATACTTTATGGATCTTTGTCATTAAGTATATCATGGATATTTATCCTCTGACTTGAGATACAAGAGATATGTCATGGATGTAGTGCATTTTTGTGAAGCAATCTAACGCTATACGTAACTGGTAGTTATAAGGGTTGTTTTCAGAAGTGTTGCGAAATTTATGAATGCTGCTTGTAGTCAAAATGGGATTAGTTTCCTTCAAATTTATTTTGAAGTATAATACTACTGGGCCCCTCGTAGGGTTGTTAAGATGTTTGCATGGCCATGCCCAAGGTCTTCTGGAATATGTTCAGAAGAATTGGTAATCTTAATCAATCACATAAAGCGAGAAACAGAATAGTTAATTAAGAAATGAGTAAGATCCATATTCTTATTAACATGGTATTAGAAACAAAAGGATGAATATGATGATGAATCATCAAAACTTGGTTTTTCTCCAGAAAACCATACACGAGTTGTACCGGGGGCATTGGCGTGTTGCTAGACGCTAACCAATGTCATTTCACGTTTTGTAAACATATCCAAGTGGGAGCTGTTGGAAATGTATATATTTACAAACATGTGAATGTCCGGATTCGAACTCGTGACCACGGGATTGCACACATTAGCAAATGAGAATTAAAGTTAATAATTAATGTTTATGTTTACGATTAATTATTGCACATTAAGTCCGGTTAACGATCGTTAAGTATTTAACGGAAAAATGACTAACGACCGTTAAATGAAAAGAGAAGGACTAGTAATGGAAAATCTTGAAAGTGAAAAGTTATGGGTTTTCTTTGGGCTTGCATAGTGGCCGGCCATAGGGGCTTCTCCAAGCCCTAATCCATAACTTGTTCTCAAAGTTTTCTATCTACTATATAAACAAGGCTAGGTTCTAGGGTTTTTCATAACTTTGTGCATTGAATTAACCCTAGATCTCTCCTCTCCTCTCTCTTGTCCCTATTCGGCCGAAAACCCCATTGTTAGGGAGTTTGGTTTCGTTTTTCCTTAAAACGAGGACTTGTGTTAGATCTAGCAATCGCTTGATTCATTGGTTAATTCGTGTGTACAAGAACGTGGTAGGAAGACACTATTCTTACACCATATTGGTTTGAGTTGTAGAACGGTAAGGGACAACTCTTCAAACCACTTCTTTGTTTTGCTCAAAGGATCTGACATTCGCAAGAGGTACGTTACGCATACTTTCAGTTAATTAATTTATTTGTTATGATCTTTAAGTCTTCCGCTGTGTACTCTTGATGTCTACATGTTTTATTTTATGTCATGTATTATAAACTCAACAACATTACCCCATTAGAATAACAAAAAGAAACCTGGAAATTTTACGAAACCTTCAAAGTTTATGTTCGATGCTATGATTATTATTTTTCTCATAAAAATACAGTTTTTAAATTTTTGTTTTACCAAACTGTCAACCTTCATAACTAAACTATTTCATGAAACTGTTTTCATTAATGTTTGTGTGTAAACGTTTTCCTTTCGACACTTTCCCAGTCTGGATTTTTTTCCTCAGGAGACAAAAGTCAAAAAGGCAAGTAATAGAGGATTGAAATCATGTCAACAAGAGCACGGGGATATATATTTGGCGCGAGTCATACACGAGCTCCTAATAGCCACATATGTGTTTACAGTTTTACTCTAATCTGTTTAGGATCGAGCTTTGTGGATGATTCATACATATGTATAAGACATGTCACATTCTATCATACGTTGTAACTGATCTAAAGTCTAAACTATGTTGTACCGAAAGTCTTAAACTATCTAACACCATCATCTCCTAGTCTTAAACTAAGCTGGTTTCAGCATACCTTTTACTTCTCTTTATCCACCAATCCTTATCCAAATTAGATCTATCTAATAACTACCCAAAATCAGGTCATGGTTCTGGAAACATACAATTGCTCGATTCCTAAACAGAATATATATCCAGGAGAAATTAAAGTAAAAAAAACGCGTGCGAAACAGGTGGCGAGCATGGAAAGTAATGACGTGGAAGAGGTGAGAATAACGAAAACTATTAAGAGGAGGTGAGAATGAAAATAGACAAACCTCATAAGGTGAGCATGTGTGTGTGCCATAGATACTCCTGGATCCTGGTACACCTGTTAGCACAAAAGCTGGATCGTTCGTCGATCCAGCACCAAGCACGTGACCTCCATCTGATGTAGCAATGCCCTTCCAAACATCAAAATCATCTGGTGGGGACCTGGGCCCATTCTCATCAATCTCGGCATTCTCTTCATTCTCTAAATGCTTTTCTAAGATAATCTTTGAATATTCATCCTGTTACATAGAGTCAACATAATATATTAGTAATGAAAAATGGGTAAAACCGACAACTTTAAAATTTGGTAAAACTGTTAAGATTTATAAATGCACATAAGCAATTTCATTCTATCATATAATAATTCTTCGAGAGTTACCACTCGTTGTTTCGACATTGGATCAACAAACTCCGGACTCCCACTTGATCCGGGCTCTCCCGGCTTTGTCCCTTTCCTGGCGTGTGTGTGTATGCAATTCTACAAGCTTCAGTCTACGTCCTTCTCTATTTTCCTAATTAATGAGAAACAATCAGTGAATATTGCTTAGTGTGAAAGCATGCATCAAACGGATATTTTTTTTTATACCAAAGTTACTGTAACACACATAAATACAAACAACTAACACCCAAACACCCCCTGATGTACATGGCTATCTATCTAGGCATTCCAAGTATTAAGAGAAAAAAATTAAATGTTGAATTTCGGGTATTATCGGGTTGACCCGATAACACCAATATTACTGCTACCTCTTCCTTTAGGTGTTGCTCTACTATTAAGTGACTTGGGATGAGAACCTCTAGATAGACCTCTGGATCTTGGCATGATGGAAAGGCGTCACCTGAAAAATAAACTATACATTATTACGACATATTAGATTATAATAGACGTAGCATGTTAAAATAAACAAGAAAAATAATCTAAATATTGTTACGATATATTGGTTTAGCTAAAAAGATAACCTATACAATGTCAAGCAAGATGAAAATAATTATTTAATACAAAGTTCTACTTCACCATTGATGATTCTTGTGTCAACATTGGCTACAATAGAATATGCGAAGTCCAAAAACTCATCGACTTTTTTTTCAAAATACTCATCATGATAGCCGTCAACAGTAAATCTATTGTACATCCATGTTCTATCACTTTGCGTCGACATACTTCCTAAACATATAAGGATTAATCAAGTACTCGTATAAGTATTATTGTTGATCTTTATTTATACACAATACATTCATAGCATATACACACAGGTCAAAACGGACATGAGGACATATTTGCCTACTTGTTATTTGAATGGCATAATTTATAACTCTTGTACTCTTCTTCTTACATGCCTACTGAGTTTTCAAATCTGCACAAACCCACTCTACTCTAACAAACAAATCAACAAAGTTTCTCTATTTTGGTAACTATTTGTATATATCTTTTTTCTAGTACTTCTAATTATACGTTACTTTTTTTTTTATTCTACATTACTTAGTATGGAATTTCTTGCATAATATAGATTAGAAGTAGCCTTCTTTGCATGGCTGCACTATGTCTCTTCTAGTTTGATATTGTAGGGAAACGGTTACGCTTTTATTAATAAAATCTAAATTACAATAAATAAAATTTAACAGTAAATAAATAACAGAAAATTAAATACAAACAAAATGTAAGCAGATAAACGATAATTAAATAAAATAATAAAATAGTCAAAAGACTTACTTGATCACCAATAGAGATCAACAAAGAAGCACTAAAAGCTGAGGCACGTGTTTGACACGCTTCCCTTAAAACAGATTCGCCGTCTGTTTTCCAGGGTACAACAACCAAAACAGTAAGTTGTACTGTCGGACATAACTAAACTGTCTGGAATTTCATCTTAAGAGATGCGTATTCCATATGTTGGAAATCAATAATAACTATTGATTTGATGTGTATCTTAACCTATGGAATTAGGGCATCTATTTATACAAAGTAGCCTCCCTCTAAGTTTACTCATCCCACCGATGTGGGATAGAAAACAATTCAAAATTCTTCTTTAAGCATAGTACCGAATGCTTAACTTTGAGACACGATATCTCATTCACATCAACTCAATTTTGGACACATAAAGGCTCATTGCAAAGCTCTCTTTGAGGAGAACGCGAACCTACAAACTATTACTTATATATATGACACATACATATAGATAATTGTGTCCAAAGTTAGTCAAAAATCACTTTTACCAACTAATTTTCCAACAATCCCCCACATGAATGGAGATCAGTCGTAATAAACAAAAATTACGATGAAATTCCAATAGTTGAATCTTGCAAAGGATAGGTAGGTGTAACCCTTTGAACCTTCCCTTGTGAGATGCACTTAGTCTCCTAGATCTGAGTAGACACGATGTCCTTGAACTCAGCCTCTGTTTACGTAGACGACATTACACTTCACACAAGGCTCTCCCTGACATTGTCAAGTCCTCATAGTCGTGTTCGTTATGGTCATGAACGCTAGCCTGGTTCTGCAACAGCTTTTAGGATTTGCGCCCCCACAATTCCCTTCGAAGCGATCCCACTTCTCTCTCACATAGGTGATTTCATCTTGAATCATTAAAAACACATGTTTTGTGATTTTATCTTGAACCATTATGCTTTGTGATTTCATCCAGAATCATTAAAGCCATATGTTTAACCTCTCAATAAGTCACAATTGTTATAGGAATGGACTAGGAAGTTACAACATTTAGTAACTCCCCTACATTGACGTGAATTCCCCCACATTTCTATGATTAGGTAGTCCTATTGAACCCATATCTTGGGATCTCCAGTCAACTGGGTTAGGTTTTCCTTCATAGAAACTCATTCCTTCAAGGGCTTTAGTCCCATTCCTTTAGACGACTTACTAACTAACTCTCTGCTTAAGCCTTTCGTAAGCGGATCCGCAATGTTACCCAATGACTTTACGTAGTCAATCGTGATAACTCTAGCTGAGAGTAGTTGTTGCAACAATCAACGTCTATGATGGATATGTCTCGACTTACTGTTTTATATTATGATATGAGCTCTGTCAATTTCCAATTGACAATCACACTTTATATAGATGGTCGTTACCGGTTTACGCCATCTTGGTATATCCTCTATGAATTAACGTAGATATCCACATATTCTATAAATTTATCTCAAATGATAAATTCAAATTCCATCATAGATTTAGCTATAAAAATCTATTGAAATACTTTCAAGATTTCCAAGACACAGCTTCCCACGTAGAGTCAACACATCCGCTCTAGTGGATCTAGATTCTTTTATGTAAGAATCCATGTTTGCATTACTCTATCATTAGATAGCAGTTGGATATCTTCCAAAGTGCAATATCGTAAGTATCATAGTACTTGTGTAATACTATTCAAATGATCATCACTTGAATTATTGGTATATTTATGTAACCTGATTATAACTTCTAAATCAGGTCTTACATACGTCATTATACACATAAGATGCTCAATAATCATTGAGTATTCAAAATGGGCAACACCTCTACCTCTATTTTAAATAGATTTAAGAAGATGTCGTTGGAGTTCTAGCTAGGCCGGAATCCCCCACATTGAACCTCTCAAGAATATTGTCCTTATAATGTTTTTGACTTCAAACAAATCCATTTGGTTTCATATGATCTTAGTTCCAAAAACCATATCGAACAACCAATGTAGTTCATGTCAAATATTGACTCCAACATTTCATTAGTGGATTTTTTTACCTTGTTATCACTTCCGGTGATAAGTATACCATCCATGTATAAACACACGATTACATATATACCAGTGATTTTTTTCCTATACATCCATTAATTTTGAATTCACGTTCTGACATGACGTGGTAAAAAATTTAAATGTCATTATTTGGGAGCTTGCTTTAAGCCATATAATGACTTAACAAGCCTACAAACTTTGTTCTCTTGTCCAGGAGCCATAAAACCCTCAGGTTGGTTCATGTAGATTTCTTCTTCTAAATCTCCGTTTAGAAATGCCGTTTTCACATCCATTTGGTGAACTTCCAAATTTCTTAAAGCGGAAATTAGCAAGTATCATCCTAATCGAGGTTATTCGCGTAACAGGCGAATATGTATCAAAGTAAGCTAGACCTTCTCGTTGTCTAAATCCTTTAATTACCAATCTTGCTTTTTTACTTATCAATGGTTCCATGGATAACCTTTGTGGTTGTTAGGTAACCATTTGTAGCCTAGTGGTTTACCACCAGGAGATAAAACCACGAGCTATAATGTATCATTTTTGTAAAATAAAATCTATTTCACATTTCATGGCTTCTTTCCATTGAGGCCCTTCTGAGGAAGTAACCGCCTCTCGGTATGAATTAGGTTCGTTTTCAACCATAAAAGAAACAAAATTGGGTCCAAAAGATTTCTCGCTTCTTGCCCTTTTGCTTCTTCTAGGTTCAACCTCTTCTTCCTTAGTTTGATTTTGTCTCTCATCTTGGAGATCATTATCAGCTCTTGTTGTCTCTTATCAGAACAAAATTATCATCTTGATGTCTCTCATCATGAAGAACATCATCATTTAGTTGCCTCTCATCATGGATAATTGTATCATCTAGTCTAGATGAACATCCATTTTTCTCGGATAAATAAGGAAACACAGTTTCAAATAATGAAAGTTTTCCTTGATTCCATTATCAGATCTTTGTATATATTCAGATTTTCTGAATCATATCCAAATAAATGATAAGCACTACTGTAATGAGCATATCACAAAATATACAATCCACAGTTTTAGGTCCAATATTTTGATCCTTGGGTGCCGGGACAGATAGACACCCCTACATTCGTAAGTACTTATTGGATGGTTTTCTTCCCATCCATAGTTCATAGAACTATCTTCTTTTCCTTACAGGGGATCTTATCTAAAAGATAAGTAGCCAATAAAACCGCTTTTTCCCCCACATGCCATGGCTTAAACCATGACTTTAACAACATGGCATAACCATATCTTTAAGGCACAGTTCTTTTCAATCAACAATTATGTTATGGTGTATAAGAAGCAATAAATTTATGTCTTATTCCATTTTTAGAACATACATGAAATGGAGACATATATTCACCTCTAATATCCTGTCAAACTGCCTTGTTTTCGATAATAAGTTGATTCTTAACTGATTTGTATAGATCAATCTTGTCTATATCCTTACTATCAAGTAAGCAAAAGTCGCAATATTTTGTGCTACCATCAACAATTACGATGAAGTACCTAATTGCTACCTTGAAAGAGTTAACCAAACTCTTATCATCATACTCATGACATGATGCGCAATTGTTAATCCACCATTTTCTAATGTCTGATCCCGCCTTGGCAACAATTTTCATTTCATTCAGGCCATTTAACCCATAGTTATGGCACATAAAATCTGAATGCTTTAAAGCATCAACCGTACACATAACTCGAGTATCGGTCTCCCTTTAATCAAGTTCGGAAGCAGATTTTTTAGATGTCACTCATGACATTCCGAACATTCTGTTAATATTCCGTTATTAGTGTAACACTAAATTTGAAATAATTAACAACTTGCTATATCACAAAGTGTTTCTTAACAAACACGATAACATCAAATTTTGTTTAAAACGCTACTGTTTTGTAAGATCCATTGTACAAAACCGCTTTTAAACAAGTACTTAGATTAAACAATTAAACAATATCGCATATTACATAATGTTTTTAACAAGAAAAAAATTTGTAATATGATTTTGTTAATCTTCTTTAACAATATCTTAATAGATCTGCATCGCATGGTTTAATTCTACAATGAAACTCGACAAGGTTTCAAAATAGATTTACTCTTTCAAAAAAACTCAACAAGGTTTCTATAGATCTACTTTCAAATGCATAAAGTTTCAAGAACTATATTTAGTTTATAATTAAACTCAAACTAGTTTAAATAAGCTAAACAAGTCAAAGAAAACTTTCCACAAAATATGATAACAACTTGTATATTATCAGATTTTGTTTCAAACAAACTCATCTTGGTTTCAATAAACACGTTCTAGTAATCTAATAAAATAAAAACTTGTATTTTATGAGATTTGTTTCAAAAAAACTCCACTTGGTTTCAATGAATCTAATTTCATCATGATTTCTAACCATGTTAGTAACTGGCGCACCAATTACATTCGCAAGATTCACTAGGGTCACAAATTATGTTACCATCAGTTAACTTGTGAATATTTAAACATGATAACGCTACACGCGTCGTTCGGGGTCAAGGAAACTTCCTTTTCTTCGAGCAAGTTTCATAACACCCTAGGCAGTGAACCTAATCGTTGTAGTGTAGTAATTAGGGTAAGCCACGGGTATTGATATCGTTCTATAGGGGAATAGGAATGCTAGTGAGAAGTTACTACGCTAAGGTTGGGGTTGAGGAAGATTATTTTTTATCTTTTTTATGTTTTTTTAGGAAATTGAAAGGTACGAATCTCGGGTATTGGATTTGGGGGGTTGGTATTTCTACCGATTACTCTACTATTATCTAATTATCTAAACTAAGGTGGTGGTAGTCTATGTCTAATTAATGTGTGCTCGTATGATAGTTTAAAGATGTGTTTACTTAGGTTTTACTACTCCTTAATTATCTCCTATTGATGGTTGAATTGTCACGTCCTTATTCTTAGTTGCGTTGTGTGTCTAAAGTTGTAGGGTATGCGTTTCTCCCTAACTCTTTGAACTTACCAAAGGGTCTCGTCTACAAAACCCACTAGGGATAATAAACTCTTACTCTAAGGCACTCTTTGGATGGTTTAGCCTACAACTACTCAGGTAATTATATTCTAAGGTTCACAAAGATGAATCAAGCATTAAGTACACAACGAATGACCTATCGCATTACTAGATCATTAATCAACTAAGATAAGAAACAACCAATCAATATTCAATAATTAAGTTTCATACTCCCTAAGCAAACACACAAATAAATTAGCCGGACATGGAGAACATGCAAGCATACACACAAATAATCAAAGACATAATTGAATTGATGAACTAAATACTTATCTTGATGTAAGATAGGGTTTGGAACCCTAAAATACTGTACAAGACACCCTTGGTTCGGTTTTAGGTTTTTACTCCAAAAAGACTCTCTTAAAACTGAAAAATTCGGATTCTATATATAATATTACATATGCGACAGCGTCACCTTATGTTTTGTGACGCCGTCGTGTCGCCGTCATTAGGGTTTCGTCTTGGCCACGTTAACCTTGCGACGGCGTCACCTTATGTCTGTGACGCCGTCCTCTTCAGCTTCTGACGTCGTCTGGGTCGCATCTAGGCCGTCTGAGTTGCGACGGTCTACTCTTTTAAAGCCCGACGCCGTCCTTCAAAACTAGCAATTTTCTCTTCTGAGCCGTCACAAATTCCTCCGACGGCGTCGCAGTTAAGCAGTGACGCCGTCGCCTTCTGTTTTCAGGGCTTTGAGTGTCTCGATTCTGACTTTGGCCATTTTCTTTGTATATTCACGCCTTTTCGTCCAAATAAGTGCCATTCCAGCATTTTGCCTTCAAGAGACCTAAAAAGTGAAAAGGAACGATATTAAGCAATAACGGATACAAAAGTGATCAAATAAGGGCTAAAACGACCCCTCAAAATGGTACCTTTTAAAACCTTATCAAATATCCCTACACTTGTTATTTGCTTGTCCTCAAGCAAATGTGCTTTTAGCCAATTAATTTATAAGTTAGGGGTCATGAAGCATTTATTCAAAACGGTCCATAACACATATAAGCCCCGCAAAAGTCATAACAAACACGGAAATTACATACTAGCACCTCACATGGGGTGTTTGGATACTCACATCTCTCTCGGGTGTATATATGAAATATAACAAATAGGAAATGGAAGATAAACACTCATTAACCGGTCCTAGTACATAGATTACCATAGGCTTGAGAATAGATCAAACCTCCATCGCTTTGGCGTAAGCACCTAGGAAAGACTATCAAAGAGGTCTTTTAAAGGGTTGTAATGTTAGGCTTATGGTAGGGAAACAAGGGTTTGGTGGGATAGGCTATTTAGTGGTGGCAAGTCAAAAATCTCTATGTTAAATGCATACGAAGAATGGCGTTGCTAAGCCAAGACTCGACACTCTAAAACTCTAGGTAACGGAAATAAACAAACATAAATTTAAAGGATAGATGTAGGATGGTAGCCCGTTTTTTTTTTTTTTTTTTTTTTTTTTTTTTTTTTTTTTTTTTTTTTTTTTTTTTTAATCATACACTTTTACTCTACCATCCTCTACGGTAACATCAAAATGATAGGGATTTACAGGCACATCCCTACACTTGAGTTTTTATTACTCTAACACTCATTTGACCCGAATTGAAGAGATCAAAACACTTGGGGTACATTATTACGCAAACAAAGGGAATTTGAATTTAACGTTCCCTTCCCGTCATTTCATAAACTTTAACTTTTCCCATGAATCCCAATCGTCCCAAAACTGTATACAAAGGATATGACTCGACTTAGCAACTCATGCAAGCAACCAGATAATTGAACTAAGGGTTTAGGGTGATAACAAAAATTTGCACTAAAAGTGAGTGCATACAGGGTAGGCTAAGGCGATTTGGGTGTATATTTGGGGGTGGGGTGTAAACAATGCTCTTCATTGATATTCCGGAAAAACCGAAACATCACGAGAACCGCGAAAATGATAGGCTCTGAGGGGTTAACTAGGGGTATCGTGTACTAAAGATGAGTACAACGCAAAGGGTGTGGGGGAATTACTCAACCGATGTGTAAGAAGTAATTATATTACGGGTATTAAACAAGGGTTATCCTAATGCCTCTTATCATTTAGTTATTCCTAACTACACAAGTGTAGTCTCACTTGCGATCTCGGAATGCATCACAAAACAAGTTCTAGAATCTAATATACTACCGGTTCACACTCTAAGCATTGAAGATGAATGCCTTAATTCCTACTAATCTAAGGGCGATCCTCACATTTTGGGTGGAATTTGGGTGGTAAAGGGTTTTTGTGCTAGTCATGCAACTTCCTATCCATGAGACGCTTTTGTTAAGACCAATGGCCCACTCCTATATGTCATGAAAAATTTTAAATTTGGTGCCAAAATTACCCTAACCGACATTTTCTCATGGTTTATTACACAATCACAATTGGACAAAGCAAATAATCAAGGATAAGCATAGTTTCAAAGTTCCCGTTTTATTTTCCCTCCCTACACTTAAACTGAACATTGTCCCCAATGTTCCCCGAAAGTATCAAAGTTATGATAATGGAAGGTAATCAAAAACGAAAGAAAGTAATACTCCCCTGATTAGCTCGGTAGGATCCGTGTAAAGTGGTGGTTAAATTCTTTCCAAGAAGAATTTATGCGTGAAAAGCTCCTTCCAATCTTGTGTAACTTCTTCTTGACAAACTAAACCTGCACACTTGAAGAAAACAAACGAAACCTTCGTGTAAAATCGGCGGTAATAATATATATAAGACTCGATTTAAACTAGGATATAATGCTTGTGGAATGGATGTTTACAGAATTTCTAAGAAAATTAAGACCTGGAAAATTCCAAAAATTTATAAGTAGCTCAGAAAACGAGAAAATGTGATCTGATGTTTTTACTCCTTCCTGACGCCGTCAGGTTGCAATCCTGACGCCGTCAGGTTATCCTGACAAAAACTGATCTGCGATTTTCTGGAAAAAAAATTCTGGGAAATTTACATCTTTAGAATCAGGAAAAATTTCTGCAAAAACATCCATTATGACTCGATACAAGCATTTGACTCGAACAAACAAACATATATATATCTTTTAGTTAATTGTTATTCTCATGTTTACGTTTCTTTTGAAAACGTGTGTAATCCTCCCTACACTTATCCCTTGTGTAAAATACCTTTATATGCAATTAAGACCAGGTTAAAAACAAAATAAAGCATTTTTACAAATTTAAACATGAGGATAAACAATTAATAAAAGATATATGACACTAACAAGCAAACAATTAAGCATGGGTTGCCTCCCACGAAGCGCTTTTCTTTATTTAAGAGTCTTGTAGCTAGACTCGTAGTCGTGCTCCTACGTTGCCTCGCTTTGCATCCTCAATGAGAATTCTATCATGTTGACAAAATTTTCATCGACTCTATACCTAGGCCCTAGGGTCAAGCAATCCTTATAATAATGCCTCCTTCTTTCCCACATGAATTTATAACCCTTTTCAACATCTTCCTTGCTCTTGTCCTCAAAAGCTTTGATGTTGTCTCGATCATAAATGGACAAGTGGCCACACTCATTTGTTTTCCAAGGCATCCTATAGGTGATCTCATCGGTTCCTTCCTTAAACCTAACTGTTCCATCATGCTTGTTATGGCTCATTCTAGATGTTTCAACAAACGGTTTCCCTAGCACTACTTGGGATAAACTATAGTCAATGACGCATCCTACATCTTCTAGGACCATAAAATCAACTAGGTAGGTGAAATTTCCTATAAAGACATGCACGTCCTTGACTCTTCCCACAAAGTTGCAAACTCCTCCTGGGTACTTAGGGTCTCTCCTAATATTAAGTCGCTCATTCATAATGTCATTGTAGACAGCAGATGACATTACATTAATGGGAGATTCCGTATCTATGTAAGCGTGGTCGACACTCCTGTATCCGATCATACAAGGGATTTTTAGGTTCCAGGGATTTCCTCTCCTAATTTTTGGGCATATCCTAATGATAGGTGATCGTGGATTATCGATTATGTATTGATGGTACGCAATCTCTTCCTTAGTGGGGTAAAGATTGAAGTAAGCACTATTTTCCACATCCACGTTGTTGTTTATCATGCCATTGTCCGAATTACTGCTAATCATAGAGCCAACTACAGAGGCGCTGACTACTTTCTCAACAGCTTCCCTAATTGTACTATCGAATATTTTCTGCAAATCCTGAAGGTCGGTATTTCTACTCACATAGCGGCTTCGACGGTTGTGTTGGTTATTGGTTTGGGTTTTGAGTGACATTGACTTATTTGGTGTTGGGTTATCAAGTGGTGGTTGGTTATCACCTTCCATGATGAAACGTGATGGGTGTTACGAACAAAGGTCACGAAGAAGGGGGATAGACTATGAGGAAGCTAAAAATGAGAAAAAAAAAAAAAAAAAATTACTTGATAGGAATCAAGCAAAGAACCTAAACGAGGTGGACTACTAACTAGCTATTCTATTCCCCGGCGGCGGCGCCAAAAACTTGATAACGCTACACGCGTCGTTCGTGGTCAAGGAAACTTCCTTTTCTTCGAGCAAGTTTTATAACACCCTAGGCAGTGAACCTAATCGTTGTAGTGTAGTAATTAGGGTAAGCCACGGTATTGATATCGTTCTCTAGGGGAATAGGAATGCTAGTGAGAAGTTACTACGCTAAGGTTGGGGTTGAGGAAGATTATTTTTTATCTTTTTTTTGTTTTTTTTAAGAAATTGAAAGGTACGAATCTCGGGTATTGGATTTGGGGGGTTGGTATTTCTACCGATTACTCTACTATTATCTAATTATCTAAACTAAGGTGGTGGTAGTCTGTGTCTAATTAATGTGTGCTCATATGATAGTTTAAAGATGTGTTTACTTAGGTTTTACTACTCCTTAATTATCTCCTATTGATGGTTGAATTGTCACGTCCTTATTCTTAGTTGCGTTGTGTGTCTAAAGTTGTAGGGTATGCGTTTCTCCCTAACTCTTTGAACTTACCAAAGGGTCTCGTCTACAAAACCCACTAGGGATAATAAACTCTTACTCTAAGGCACTCTTTGGATGGTTTAGCCTACAACTACTCAGGTAATTATATTCTAAGGTTCACAAAGATGAATCAAGCATTAAGTACACAACGAATGACCTATCGCATTACTAGATCATTAATCAACTAAGATAAGAAACAACCAATCAATATTCAATAATTAAGTTTCATACTCCCTAAGCAAACACACAAATAAATTAGCCGGACATGGAGAACATGCAAGCATACACACAAATAATCAAAGACATAATTGAATTGATGAACTAAATACTTATCTTGATGTAAGATAGGGTTTGGAACCCTAAAATACTGTACAAGACACCCTTGGTTCGGTTTTAGGTTTTTACTCCAAAAAGACTCTCTTAAAACTGAAAAATTCGGATTCTATATATAATATTACATATGCGACGGCGTCACCTTATGTTTTGTGACGCCGTCGTGTCGCCGTCATTAGGGTTTCGTCTTGGCCACGTTAACCTTGCGACGGCGTCACCTTATGTCTGTGACGCCGTCCTCTTCAGCTTCTGACGTCGTCTGGGTCGTATCTAGGCTGTCTGAGTTGCGACGGTCTACTCTTTTAAAGCCCGACGCCGTCCTTCAAAACTAGCAATTTTCTCTTCTGAGCCGTCACAAATTCCTCCGACGGCGTCGCAGTTAAGCAGTGACGCCGTCGCCTTCTGTTTTCAGCGGCTTTGAGTGTCTCGATTCTGACTTTGGCCATTTTCTTCGTATATTCGCGCCTTTTCGTCTAAATAAGTGCCATTCCAACATTTTGCCTTCAAGAGACCTAAAAAGTGAAAAGGAACGATATTAAGCAATAACGGATACAAAAGTGATCAAATAAGGGCTAAAACGACCCCTCAAAATGGTACCTTTTAAAACCTTATCAAAACACAAAAAATAGTTAAAACAATATGGTATCTAATAAATTCGACATGGTTTATGTAAACTTGTACCATGATTCCGAGAAACATAAGCTTGGTTTCAGTATCCAGATTTAAACAATAACACATGCAATAAACAAACTAAATAAATCAGTTTGAAAAGAAACTCATCATGGTTTCAATATAAACTGATTCAATAAACTGTTTTAAAAATCGTTTATAAATCTGTTATACCGTTAATTAAAATTCTGTTTAGTTATAAACCTGATTTTCAAAGAAACTCAATCTTGGTTTCAGCAGAAAAACTCTTTGTATAAAATCTGTTAATTATATAAATCAGATTTTAATAAAAGTGTTTTAATTCTGTTACACAGAACCTGTTTTAAGACTGTAGGGAAACGGTTACACTTTTATTAATAAAATCTAAATTACAATAAATAAAATTTAACAGTAAGTAAATAACAGAAAATTAAATACAAACAAAATGTAAGAAGATAAACGATAATTAAATAAAATAATAAAATAGTCAAAAGACTTACTTGATCACCAATAGAGATCAACAAAGAAGCACTAAAAGCCGAGGCACGTGTTTGACACGCTTCCCTTAAAATAGATTCGCCGTCTGTTTTCCAGGGTACAACAACCAAAACAGTAAGTTGTACTGTCGGACTTAACTAAACTGTCTAGAATTTCATCTTAAGAGATGCGTATTCCATATGTTGGAAATCAATAATAACTATTCATTTGATGTGTATCTTAACCTATGGAATTAGGGCATCTATTTATACAAAGTAGCCTCCCTCTAAGTTTACTCATCCCACCGATGTGGGATAGAAAACAATTCAAAATTCTTCTTTAAGCATGGTACCGAATGCTTAACTTTGAGACACAATATCTCATTCACATCAACTCAATTTTGGACACATAAAGGCTCATTGTGAAGCTCTCTTCGAGGAGAACGCGAACCTACAAATTATTACTTATATATATGACACATACATATAGATAATTGTGTCCAAAGTTAGTCAAAAGTCACTTTTACCAACTAATTTTCCAACAGATATTTCTACTCAGTTGTTTATCTACTGCAGCTCTACAAATTTGCCAAAAACCTTAGCGCAAGTTCTAAGTTTAAGCATCAAACAAATATAACAAATGTGACTGTAACATTTGTTTTCTATTTCAATTAGTTGTTTAATGTTACAACTTCTAATTCGAAACACTTAACTTATGTGATTTTTAAATGGGGCAGACCGAACCCGACTAAACCCGACCCGACCTAACACCCCTGAACTTAACTAATGAAATATGACAATTATGGTTTATTCCAGTGCTCTACTATAACCTTTTTTGTCCTTAACCCAAACACCCCTGAAACATTATTTAAAAAAATTCATACATCCTGTATCAGATAAACTAATAAAGAGATCATAAACCATTATCAAAACTAGAGAAACACATTTACATATAATACAAAAAAGTTTTGAGCTTTATCAATGCTCGGACAACACATATCAGTTTTGGGGGAAAAAAAGAAAGATATACCCAAATTCGGAAAGGTGGAGCACAAATTTTAATTCCGGCAACCGTGATTATGGCAGCTGTGTGGTGGGGTCGAGCGGAGCTTGGTGAGGATCTTGATGGTGTGGTCTATTGCAACTTTAGTTGTTGGGGAAGATGGATGGTTAACTGTTCCCACAAAGTTGCCACATCTTTAACTTTGTTAACGTTTTGTATTCTTTCTTTTTGATAGGTTTTTTATTGGTTTAATAAAACATGGGTCGCATTGTTTGGTATTGTTTTTAATAGGTTCTGGCCCGAACAATAAGCTTTCAATATAGTTATTAACGAGCGGGAGATCCCGCGCATTGCTGCAGAAGTGTTGTGACCCCGTTATATTTTTATGTAGCGGTCCTTTAAAGTTTAATTATGGTACATCGTTAGTCCTTGAAGGACCTAGTAAAGACAATTAAACCTTAGGGACTATTTTCGTTAAATGGCTATACATACTAATTAATGCTACAAAGGACTTAGTTTGCAAGGGACATTTAAACCTTAAGGACTATTTTTTTCAAATTGCTATAGATAGTAATTAATTCTAGAAACTTACAATGGACTTAGTTTGCAAGGATAACTAAACCTTAGGGACTATTTTTGCCATTTTGATATAAATAGCAATTAATGTTAGTGGTGTTACTGTAGCAGCAACTTTCTATCCATCTTTAGTATATATAGATAATTCCCCAACATGTTTTTTTATTGTTTTTAATACAGTTATTAATAAGTTCTTGTTTTAATATAACCCGAAAACCGAATTTGAATTCAGTTCGGTTTTTGTGTTGACCCGAATAACCCGAATTTCACAATTTATTTTAAAAAATTGATAACTAAATAGATATTCAGCAAAAAAAATGTTTCAAGCACAAAAAGTGTTTTTTTATATTAAGATAACATTTTAATAGTATTTATTGATATAAAAATTAAAAAAAATAAATACATATATATATAAATAGAATATAAAATATATATATTTATATGAATTCGATTTTCGGTTCAGATTGCCAAACACATATCCAACCCGAGTACCAAATTAGTAGTTTGGTTCGGTTCGGTTTTAGCAAAATCGGTTCGGTTATTAGTTTGATTCGGTTGTTTTTTGTTCGGTTCGGTTACAGTTTTCGATTTATTCGTTCATTTCGATTTTTTTGCTCACCCCTACATTATATGATAAAAAGTGTAATAAAATATTGTCATGACTTCACAGCCCATAAAACTCGGAATTTGGGCTTAATGTTGTATTCCGTTTGGTGAACGACTGTTCGTTCTTTAAATACAAAGTCAAGTTATATATATAATAAAAATGACAAGGTCTTAGTTAAATCTTAAGTTGATCATTAGTAGCAAGTAGAGGTGTTAGTCGAGTCCGGGTCAACTCAGGTTGGGTCAATTCGTGTTAAGGCTAAAAAACATACCCGAGCCCGCCCTATTTAGAACTCGGGTTAGTCGGGTTCAGGTCAACTCAGTTAACCCGAATATAAGAAAAACTATTAAAAAATTGCTTTACTTCAATATGTTTACATTGTAAAAGTGTTAGTCGAGTCGGGTTGGTACTCATATAAATAGTTACATTAATAAATGAAATTATATAATATGAAACTAAAAACACATATGAAGACATAATAAGTAATGTGAGAATGTGTAAGTATGAATAACATTAAGATGGTACTTTTGTGGGAAATCCACGAGTATTTACACACGTATTTCCCACGGATTTATCAAATTGGTAGGTAATCTGTGGAAAAGTACCCACATATTTCCCACGGGTATAATTGTTTTCTTTTACTTTTTTGATATAGTTGCACATTCACGCATATACACGTCCATATACGTAGATAGAAAACATCTATAGATACAATGAAGGCCATAAACAGAGATATGTAACATATACGTCTAGACATCTACACATATACAACGGTTTGTTACATAAAAAGGTTATACTTGAACCTACACATACACTTGTGATACCGGCATAAATAGTTCCATTAATAGATAAACACATATAGTATGAAACTACAAACACATATGAAGACATACTAAGTAATGTGTGAATGTGTAAGTATGCATAACATTAAGATGGTACTTTTGTGGGAAATCCGCGAGTATTTACACACATATTTCCCACGGATTTATCAAATTGGTAGGTAATCTGTGGAAAGGTACCCACATATTTCCCATGGGTATAATTGTTTTCTTTTACTTTTTTGATATAGTTGCACGTTCACGCATATACACGTCCATATACGTAGATAGAAAACATCTATAGATACAGTGAAAGCCATAAACAGAGATATGTAACATATACGTCTAGACATCTACACATATATAACGGTTTGTTACAGAAAAAGGTTATACTTGAACCTACACATACACTTGTGATACCGGCATAAATAGTTCCATTAATAGATAAACACATATAATATGAAACTACAAACACATATGAAGACATATTAAATAATGTGAGAATGTGTAAGTAGACAAAATACTAAAATGAAATTCGTGAATAATGGAACTAAAATTTGCCACATACTTTTGGCCGTGGCTAATATGTGTGAAATGTGCTACAAGTTTCCCACGGACATCTAATAAACACAAATAGTGTGAATATGGTCGCATATATGTGGGAAATTTGCGACAAAATTCCCACAAAAACTTTATACCGTGTGAAATTCGTGAGTAATGGAACTAAAATTTGCCACATACTTTTGGCCGTGGCTAATATGTGTGAAATGTGCCACAAGTTTCCCACGGACGTCTAATAAACACAAATAGTGTGAATATGGTCGCAAATCTGTGGGAAATTTGCCGACGAATTTCCCACAAATACTTTATACCGTGTGAAATTCGTGAGTAATGGAACTAAAATTTGCCACATACTTTTGGCCGTGGCTAATATGTGTGAAATGTGCCACAAGTTTCCCACGGACGTCTAATAAACACAAATAGTGTGAATATGGTTGCAAATCTGTGGGAAATTTGCGACGAATTTCCCACAAAAACTTGGTCAACAATTTAGTGTGTAGAGAGTGAGAAATCCGTTGGAAATTTACTACATTTTTCCCACCGAAATTTGGTCAACAATTTGGTGTGTAATTTGTTGGTATCCCGTGTGAAATTTCACACAATTTCATTTCTGTGGGAAAATTTTTGTGGGAAAAATCAGTTTGTGTAGTAGTGCGTATTTTGTCATGACTTGAAATTGAGGGTTCCGGCTAACTAGCATCAACCAACACCATCAGGTATCTATTTTGTCACAAAACCCAATCACATTTTGCACTCATGTAAGTAAGTTGGTGCTAATGTATCATCGTATGGATTTATATTTGGGTGCATAAAGCCTGTAAAGTGTTGTCAGTTGTAGATTTTTTGTAAGAGTTAGGTAACTAATTTTGACCATTAGGTTCAAATCCCGCTAGTCCCAAACTTATTGGAGCCACAGATGTGGAGGGCTAGTGATTTACCAGGCTCTATGGGTCGTGGTCATCAAAGGTGGCTCGGGTGGGGTTACCTTATAACCCCATAACAAAACATTTGATGAGAAGCCATGGGAATTGAAGATTCAAATGCTGTAATTGATCATTATGTAGATTGTAATGGAGCGATGGGCCGATGGTAGGTTTGATGCCAAATGATCAAAATGTAACTCAAATTCTGTGTGATGTTATAGGTTACTTGAGCTCTTGGCTTAAGAAGATTAGGGTCACAATATGATATTATGTAGTTAGAGGTCGTTTGCATATTTAGGGTCACAATACGACTTGGATGCCCAGATAGGTTACAGAATATAGTTGCTGCAACCGAACGTTGTAATTCATGATTTTTTGGATATTCTGGGCTTGTAAATTGCTCGAAAAAGGCGGATTTTGGTCGGAAATAGATGGCTGTCACAGTAGCTAATTGCAGATTTCTGGCAGTTTTTGTTTGTATGTAAAGTTTTGGTATTTGGCGGGAAATACCCAAAAAATCAAAACTGGTAACGAACCGGTACTGCACAAGTGTTTCGGTGAGTGCTTTATTGGTCGTTTTGTTCATGTTTTTTATCGATAGCCTCAGTATCGGTACTAATCTATGCCATACTCATCCATATATATGTTGTACTGTCTTGAAAGCTGGAACATTGAGTCAGGGGTGCTCTGAAACCACACACACAAAAATACTCTTATGTTTTAGTTAGGTTAAAATGTTTATGCCATGCCTGTTAAACGGTGGCTTTGATATCTATCTATAGGACTATATTTAGTTGGTTAGGTGCCCTAGGGATTTATAACCAGTTTCTATTTCCAAAGGGTGGTATTAAGCCTTATATCGTACCAAAGGAGATCATTGAGTGTTCAAACGTTGTTGGTTTTTTATTTGAATCTAGTGCATTATTTCAAGTCCACACGTCTGATTGATGTTCACAACAGAAACACTAAAACAAATAAAACTGGAACACACAATGTTTCTTGGAATAAGCTCTCCAATTAATCAGAAAAGTATTTGCTTACAAAAACTGATATTGAATGCACACATACAAACCACAGCTCGGTTTGTTTATATAGGTGTTAGAATTTGCTTTCTAATCCTACTACAATTCTAATAAAGCTAGATAGTCCTTAACAAATAAGGAATCCTAATTAGACTAGAATTGTAAACTTCCATATGCTTGGAAACTGTTTTGTCTTCCATCTGCTCGGATCTTTGGACTGCACATTAAGCTCGTGACTTTTGAACTACTCATTAGCTCGAGTAGAACATTAGACCAACATTCACCCCCCTAATTTCTGACTCGAGATAGGGAGATCTTCAACTCCGAGTAACTCTTGCATTTCCTTGAACTTAATCCTTGCGAGAGCTTTCGTCAGAATATCAGCACGTTGTAACTCACCTCTTACAAATTCAATTTGTACTTGGCCTCTTTCAACACATTCTCGGATAAAATGATAACGTGAGTTTATATGCTTGCTTCTCCCGTGAAAGACTGGATTTTTCATAAGTGCAATAGCCGATTTGTTGTCAACAAATAAGACCACCACTCTTTCTTCCATTCCGGTTATTTCACTCAACAATCCACGTAACCATATCCCTTGACACACGGCTGAAGTTGCAGCCATGAACTCGGCTTCACAAGACGATAGAGCCACCGTGTTTTGCTTTTGTGAGCACCAAGTGATAGGTGATTTACCTAGATAAAATACGTGCCCAGTTGTGCTTCGACCATCATCTTGGTCCATAGCAAAACTACTATCACTAAACCCCACTAGCTCCTTGGTTTTCTCTTGGTTGTATCGTATTCCAAAATTCAAACTACCTTGGATATACCTTAGTATTTGTTTCACAGCTGCCATATGTGATTCTTTTGGTTCTTGCATGTAACGACTAACCAAACCAACCGAATAAGATAAATCATGTCGAGTGTGTAGTAAATACCTTAAACAACCAACTCGTCGTCTATACAAAGTTGCATCAACCGGCTTTCCTTCCTTGTCCAAGCTTAACTTCATTCCAGGTTCTAATGGACATTGAGTAGAATTCGCTTCATGCATCCCAACATCTTTCAAGATCTTCTTTGCATAGCTTTCTTGACTTATTGAGATACTCGAATCCTCTTGCTTTACTTCAATGGCTTTAGAAAACGCCTTCTTGGTTTGTTTTCCTACCAAACAAGATTCACACAACTTGTTCTCTTGATGAATTATTGGCAACTTTTCAACCATGCCCTTCCTTGCCATTAATTCCATCATCTCGAAATTAATGTGACCCATCCTAGCATGCCATAACCAAGCATCATCTTCCATCTTTGCTTTGAGACACACCGGACTTCCAACTTGAAGCTTAATCTTGTAAAGTCTATTACTTGTTCTAGGAACCTTCATCAGAAGCTTGCCATCTGAGTCACGCATAGTAAGAAGGTTACCTTTCATACGAATGTCACATCCGCCTTCGGTAGCTTGCCCAAGACTAATTATGTTGCTTTTTAGCTCGGGTAGGTAATAGACTCCAGTGATTAACCGTTGCTCTCCCGTTTTCCCTTCAATGATTATCGAACCCTTTCCTTTTATCTCGATGTAGGAGTTATCACCAAACTTCACTCTGCCGGAGATATTCTTATTCAACTCCGAAAAATATTCTCGGATCCCCGTCATGTGATTACTTGCTCCATTATCCAAATACCAAGTGTCTTCCTCGTTTGGCTTAGTATTCAATTGGTTTGGGATAATCTTTTCTTCATTCAAGAAAACTACTTCTTGAACGCTTTTCATCATAAAAAGTGTCGGGTCATCATCATCCTCCGTTTGCAAAAGGTTTGATTCATGCTTTTGCTTCTGTTCACGTCGTTCAGGGCAGTTAGAAGCAAAGTGACCATATTCATCACATCTGAAGCATTGAATCTTTGAAAGATCTCGACTTTTGTTCTTCTTTTGCTCCGTATTGCTCCCGGAGTTGTTACGGTTGTGGTTATTAGCTTGACCACTATCATGAGATTTGTTTTGAGAAGAAAAGTTTTGACCTTTACCGTTGCCACCAGAGGAATTCCTTCCTCGACCTTTCTTATCATATCTTTCAGCCCTTCCGAACATCAACATGCCTTGATCTTCAGAAGTTGTGTCAACACCCTTCATTCTTCCTTCAAAAGCTTTCAACCTTCCAATTGCTTCTTGAAAAGACATAGTATTCAAGTCAGCAAATTGTTCTATTGAGGCAACAATTGCAACATACCTATCCGGAACGGATGCAAGTAGCTTCTTAACAAGTTTCTTGTCTTCATAAATTGTTCCCAAGCTATTTACTTCTGTTACAATTTTGCCCAACCTAGCCGCAAAGTCATCGATTGATTCGTTGACTTTCATCTTTAAAGATTCGAATTCCGTCTCCAAGGTTTGCAACCTCGCGTCTCGAACCCGTTCAACACCCACATACCTGGTCTTCAAAGCTCCCCAGATTTCTTTGGCTGTGTTGAATTGTGAAACTTGAAAGACAAGTTCTTCTGGAATCGCCTGGAAGAGTAACGCAACTGCCATGTGATCTTGCTTAGCAACTACTTGTGTTCCTTCCTCTGGTTCCAGTGCATCGAGTATTCCATGGACTCGGAATACCGCTTTAACTCTTATTGCCCATATGTTATAATTCGTGCTTGTTAACATTGGACATTGAAGAGCCGTTTTAGTATGTTCAATTGGTGGTTGACTCGACTCGCCTTGCACCATCCTTCTTGAACGCCTTTTGTAAGTTACCGGTGTAGTTGGATTGTCTTCCAGCCCTAGAATACGCTTGTTTTACTTCTTGCCTAAGTAAACCAAGTTAAAGTTTGAAACTTTATTAACTTCTTGGAACCCTTTAGTCTTCTGCTTGGAACCCTTCAGAGATCGACTACTCTTGGAACCCTTGTGATCGACTTCTGCTTGGAAACCCTTCAGAGATCGACTACTCTTGGAACCCTTGTGATCGACTTCTGCTGGAACCCTTGTGATCGAACACTGCTTGGAACCCTTGTTATCGAACACTGCTTGGAACCCTTGTGATCGAACACTGCTTGGAACCCTTGTTATCGAACACTCCTTGGAACCCTTGTGATCGAACACTGCTTGGAACCCTTGTTATCGAACACTGCTTGGAACCCTTGTGATCGAACACTGCTTGAACCTTGCTCTTGATACCAATTCAAGTCCACACGTCTGATTGATGTTCACAACAGAAACACTAAAACAAATAAAACTGGAACACACAATGTTTCTTGGAATAAGCTCTCCAATTAATCAGAAAAGTATTTGCTTACAAAAACTGATATTGAATGCACACATACAAACCACAGCTCGGTTTGTTTATATAGGTGTTAGAATTTGCTTTCTAATCCTACTACAATTCTAATAAAGCTAGATAGTCCTTAACAAATAAGGAATCCTAATTAGACTAGAATTGTAAACTTCCATATGCTTGGAAACTGTTTTGTCTTCCATCTGCTCGGATCTTTGGACTGCACATTAAGCTCGTGACTTTTGAACTACTCATTAGCTCGAGTAGAACATTAGACCAACATTATTTGGCTTCGATCCCCTTGTTCCTAACCAATGATAGTCTGGGAATTATTAAGTCAACAATTTTGTTCATTTTTGCAGGGAGTATGGACGATGATAAGTGTAATTTTGAGCCTCGTATCCTCAAAAGATGACATATATACTTGTGAGTTTTATTTATGAAGCAATTCATATTTCTGAACAATAGTTTATGTTACATGACATTTGCATAATTGCGTATACATGCCCAAAACATTAAAAGGACCACCAGATGAAAGTATGAGTTTACTTTGAAGTCTTCTTAAACCCTTATATACTTCAAAGTTGTTGGTCCACAACTCACAAACAGACTCAGACTCAGTTACATCCCGAGACTTAAAAGAGCCACAAGATGAAAGGATTGATAAAAGACCAAGATGAGTTTACTTTCCAATTTGAAGTCTTCTTAACCCCTAAAATACTTCAAATTGTTGGTCCACAAACTCACAAAGAGTTACATCCCAATCAATCTTTCTTAGATTTTTCTTCACTGCATTGTGATTGACACACACTTATATATCCCAACCAGCCTTTCGTAGACGTTTCTTCCATCATCCAAGTTTCTTCACAGCATTGACAATGATAGCTAGATATTATCTATTTATTTACAGGAACTTATTTCAAGTAATTACCCTTTCATAAAATGCAAACATAGCATTTAAAAGGTTTTGAGCTCAATTTAATTTCATGTGTATGAGCTTGAAATTGAATTTGAGTTTGAAGGGTAGATCTAAGTCCACCTTGCGTTATATAACCTATCAATCAAATGGTTGTGAGTTTAAGTTGCAGCCGGAACAAGAATGAACGGTGTTTGAGTCTATAAGTGTAATAATAATAAACACCACCATTAAACTATAAACAAATCATTTTAACTAATAAACACCACCATTAAACTTTATAATGAAACAAATAAAGTGTCAAAACCTATCTTGGGCAGGCATAGAACCGCCTTCCGGGGTTCATGTTGTTCCAAACGGCTCCTTGTTTCCCTATTGGTGGGAAGTTTCTATGGGGTTTAGCAGTTATCGTCTCATTTTCAAATGCTCTAGTTTCAATCTCTTGGTTATGAAAATTGAGCATCTGTATCTTAATACCCAAGTGTTCTGGCTCTATTGACTAATAGAACCTTTTTCTTGTTTTGCAGATGTATGCGTCCCTATATTTTTCATTTAATGTTAAAGACTAATGATTGCTCGCGTTAAGTCAATAATGCATTGGTATGTCGTTTGCCAATTTAATTTCATAATAGTCTTTTCAGGAACTACACAATATCTATTACTGTTAAAATTTGATTATTGGTTAGTACTTATCGACAGATTAGAAAACCGTCTGTGAAGTCTTTCATTATTATAGGAAGAGTTTCTTCTGAAGCACTGATTGAGGAAAAGTTATCTCATGCAAAGTCTCTCTTTGGCTTGCTACATGTTTGGTTGGAGGAGATTTCACTTCAAGCCCGGTTTTCCATAATGCAAGTAGCCTTGTCTATGCTGCAGTTCAGTACAACTTTGGCTCTGTAAGCACTTAACCATTTATAAAAATATACATAGAAGACAGAAATCATACCAAAGGAGATGATTGGGTGTTCAATCGTTGTTGGTTTTTACTTGAATGTAGTGCATTATTTGGCTTCGAGCCCCTTGTTCCTAACCTATGATAGTCTGGGAATTATTAAGTCAAAATTTTGTTCATTTTTGCAGGGAGTATAGACGAGGATAAGTGTAAATTTGAGCCTCGTATCCTCAAAAGATGTCATATATATACTTGGAAATTGTGACATATATACTTGTGAGTTTTATTTATGAAGCAATTCATATTTCTGAACAATAGTTTATGTTACATGACATTTGCATAATTGCGTATACATGCCCAAAACATTATAAAGGCCACCCAGATGAAAGGAAAAGGACTGACAAATGACTTTGTAGACCAAGATGAGTTTACTTTGAGAGGTGTAGTTTTGTGCTTCATAACCTCAAAGGATGAGATATCAGTGGTCATAATTTGAGACAGTTGTAACTTGTATATTTCAAAGTTGTATTTAATGAAGGAATCTTACATGACACAATTTCAGCATGTATATGCCAAAAACATTAGAAGGGCCACGAGATGAAGGAAGGAATGACTAAAGAGTGTTGGACTAAAATGAGTTTACCTGGAAATTCTACACTAGTAGACAACAAAATTAAACTTAAAATCCTACCTCCAATTTGAAGTCTTCTTAAACCCTCATATACTTCAAAGTTGTTGGTCCACATAGTTACACCCCAATCAATCTTTATTAGACTTTTCTTCACTACAATGAGATTCACACACTTACATATCCCACCAGCCATTCGTAGAGGTTTCGTTCATCATCCAAGTTTCTTCACGGAACTGACAATGATAAATATGATCTATTTATTTACAGGGACTTATTTCAAGTAATTACCCTTTCATAAAGCATAGCATTTTAAAAAAGGTTTTGAGCTCAATTTAATTTTTATCTGTATGAGCTTGAACTTGAATTTGAATTTGACGCGTATATCTAAGTCCACCTTATATAATCTATTAATCAAGTGGCTATGAGTTTAAGTTGAAGCTGAAACAAGAATGAACCATGTTTGAGTTTATAAGTATAATAAAAGGTTTGTGTCCAATTCAAGTAAGTTGTACGAGAGAGCATTGGTAACCTACTAACCTTAACTTGTTAACTTGATTGCAGACCATCAATAGATTCTTGTTTATTGTTACAGATCAAAGAGCATGTAAATAGGATAAACGTAAGTTTAATTTATGACTTGGTTTATCTAAAAAGTCTACATATAAAACATAGAAAAAATATTAACATCAAGACTCACAACATTAATAAACTAGTAAACCCCATAAACAATTATGCAAACATTTGTTTGTAAAGTATTAATAGTTTCTAAGTGTAATATTTATGTCCCAATCAAATTAACGTGAAAAGTTGCCAAAGAAAGAATGTTGTTTTTTCTAATGACAATTTGAAGTCGGAAATTTTGCAAAATTAAACAAAAAAAGAAAATGATTGGCCTAAATCCAGTTCTTAGGTTCATAAACATAAGTTGGTTACCTTAAATGGTAGATACACAAATGGCTAGTAACAATAAAACTGAAAATTGTTTATATACTAAAGTTAAAGAAACCAAACTCTCCATGGAGGTCTTTGGTTAGAAAGAATAAAAGCGTTACTTGTTAAACCTCGTGCACGCGAGGTTTACATAATTACATTACCTTTTTGAATCCTCTGTCACTTGAACTCAAATATATCTTACCTTCAATCCATCATTGTTTAATCAAGCCAGACCATAACAAAATGTTAGACCAGCTAACACAACCAAATTAATTTTGGAAAAAGAAAGCACAACGACCAAGCACTCCCGCTCCCAAAAGCGAAGACCGAAGAACCGCCAAGTTGTCGAGGACACGTCTGAAGAGGAGCATGATGGCCTCTTAGTTTGCCACCCTTACTCACTAATGAACTAGGAGGGGGGGGGGGTGAATGGGAACCCACCGAAAACCTAAATCGTTTAACCCCTTTATACTCGTTTAATTAAGGTTGGGGATAGATGGAACTAATCAGAAGTGAAAAACATGCAAGCGGTGTCGGGAAACGAAACGCAGCGCAATAACTATGAGTCGTATCCTACCCCTGCCTCTAAAGGGTCGCACACTCGTTACCACTAAACGAAAAAGCCGAGACCGGAAAGATGGACTTGAACCCTCAACCTCAGCCTCGGTAAGCCTATGCTCTGCCAATTAAGCTATTCCCGCCAGCGACGGTAATGTCAAAATTCACGTATCACTTGATACGACAAATTCTTTTTTTCCCCATACCACAATTTTGACCTCCGATCAAGCTAACAACATGAGTAGGTAGGCGGCAAGGGGCCGCAAGGTTGCCATTTCGATCAATCCTCGTCCGCTTTGCGATTGGTGAGAGCTGTAAAGAGTCGTGTCTCAAGTTTATACTATATTTTTTTACATTTGGATTGCAATTAATTTTTTTTTTTTTTCTCTCTCTTTTTAATCTTCTTTTTCAATAACTTTTTATTTTTAAATATGACACTTTATAAAAACATAATTTAATAAATATAATTGTCTACATATGTTATAACGCGTGTATACAATCAACAACACATGCTTAAGCTTAATAAATATAACCCGTATGTTTAGAAAAATTTTAAAATTAAGATCAATTTAATGAAAATAATAATGATAAAATAAAAATATTAAATATTGTTATTTATAAGTTCAACGTACGGGGATATTTATAAATTAAAAAGTTTTTTTTTAAATTATGAAAATTGATAATTTTAAAATTGTGTCCATAAATTTGGATTTTGGATTAACCCATTTCAAAAGTGTAAGGTCTAATTGTAAATTGTATTAAACAATCAAAATATAACCTTGTTTTACACTTAAATCCAGAATTCGAAAAAGTGAGATTCAAAAGGCAAACGTATTTTTGTTTATTTAATACAATTAACATTATACAAAAATATGTTTGACCACAATTAGTTTAATTTTAGCTTGCATTGGCTAATATAAATACTTATTTTGAGGTAAGGACTAATAATGAAGTGATGATAATTGGTTATATTTCCCTAGGACATGTCTTCTTCCAAGTTAAAAAGTTACTGTTTTGATACTCTTTCATCCTGGGTGATTCTTTTATTGCGTTAAACATGTCTACGTTGACTTATTGATCGAAGACACTCTTCATCTTACAGTACAAGAGGGTAAATTAAACAAGAAAACACACAAACTATTCAAGTTTGACTTTCAAACTACTCAAAATCAACTTGATTTATAAGAGGTGGGCTACTCATGTAGAGTTTGTCAAGTTCAAGCTATTAAAATACTTGACTCTTGAGGCTACACACGAACCTTATCAAGCTTAGCTTAAATTCAATTTTTGCACACATATAATCACTTAGTTACCATTAACTGTATACAATAATGCGTACACGATAACGGAATTCAAAAGTATGATGTGTACAATAAGAAAAAGTAAAAATAACTACGCAACAAAGGAAAAAATGACAAGTTAGTTACATTTTCGTACATTTTGCCTTATAATTTTCTAGTTATCTCAATTCTCATATCATTAGAATAGTTGTGTATTAAGAGGAATGAGTATTGATATGGAAGCAAGTGGGTTTTAAACCCACTATTTCGTTGATTTTAGAAAATGTAACTTTGAGAGTTGATACCCATTTTGAATTACCAAACCTATTAACCAAACAAGCCGGGTGAAAGTCATCTTTGCATATTCATTCTCAAATCAAACATACCTTCAAATGCATTGTCAATTGAAGATATTCAAGATCAAGAATTTTTTCGTGATACGTAGACATAAAATAAAAGCATAACGAAGATTTAAAAAAAAATCATTAGATTTTACATTGTTTTCTTTAGTCCCTTGTCATGGTAGATGGTTTTATAAGATTTTTCTAATTTTTAGCATACGTTTTTTCTACTCATTGAATGCCATATTTGTTAATTTTATTGGAAAATCTATAAGTGGCAAAATGAGTGAGTGGAGTCGATTGACGTGTTTAGATGTGTTTGGATTTAAAAAAGTTCAGGTCTATAGGGTACATTTAGAAGCATGAGTCTAAATGGATCAAGCAGTTTGAGGTTTAGGGTCCGTTTGTTTCACCGTTTAGACGTCGGTTTTAGATTTAAAACTGAAAATATTACGCTTGGTAACAAATGTGGGCCCCAAATATTAGGAATGGATGCCAAAAATAAGGCATGTACTAATTCACTTCCAATAGCTGGGTTTTACGTGAAACCTACTGCCATTTTTTTGTTCTTTTCTTAAATAGTAGACCCATGTTCCATTTTCACGACTCATTTTTAGTTTAAAACTTATTTTATTTAAATAAAATTAATTATTATTCTTTTTATATATATCTTTACTAGCTTCATAGCCCGCCCGAATGGGCAGGCTAGCTTCATGATAATGAATGTTGAATTCTAAATGTATGTAAAGCAATCGTGAAAATGAGGCAATATTGCCAGTATATATATCCTGTAACCAAATGTATATAAAACTCGCAACAATAACCTTCTAAAAGACCAAATAAATAGTGCCAACAAAAACCACATATCTGTTTCTTTACACTCACTTACAGCCAATGAAAATCATACGAAGGTTGTAAAGGTAGATGCTTTATCAAGTAACCATTTGCAATACGTCTTCTAATGCGCAACCACCTCTAAATTTCCAGATGACATATGAAGTAAAATCGACTTTGTTGAGTCTTTGTTATCATCGGGTTTCAACTTCATCAAAATCCGAAACCACAGTTGGCACCTATTCTAGTATAATTTGGAGCCGCTTATATATCTTTCTGGTTTTCATGTCTATTACGAATTTTCTTCTTTACAACTACTCAAACATCATATAATAGACACATTGTTTAATGAGGAAATTATCATTTAGAAAGTTATATTTCATTAGCTATTAAAAAAGGTCATTCATTTCTCCATCATTTTTCATTTGCTCTAATGGCAGCTCTTGGGGAATCCACTATTTGACACTAAAAAATGGCTATAATAGTAACTTAAAAGTTACTAATAGTAAAAAATATTAATTTCAAATATTGCTCTTACGTGTGTTACAACATTTCTGTGCAAGCTCTAAGCCTCTTCTTAAAAATCTACCTGCCACACATGTCAATGTTCAAAACATTTACCTAAGGTTAGACCCACATCCCATTCAGTGTCTCATAAAAGAACAAACAACCTGATAAAGCATCCATTGCAGGAGGGGATAGGAACATTAGGTTCTTCCATTGTAGTACCTAAAAAAACCAAATATCCAGTAAGTGCTACAACTTTAACAACTTATTTATCTAAAATTTTTATTTGAGAAATATCATCTAACAATGAAGCCAAAATCAAATAACAATCCAACCTATGTCATCAATAAAAATCTCATAACCAACTTTCCATATGATATAGTGATTCATGTAAACGAAGGTGTAATAAGAATCGAGCACAAAAAAACTAAGCAAATATAAGGACAAGCAGACAACGGTCATTCTCCTTGTAAAAGACAACATTTCAAAAAGACACTCTAGCTATTAAAAATAAAACAACAGTAATAATATGAGGTCGATTCTGCAACATAACATTTAGTATGATCGAAAAAGAAAGAAAAGCCAATGAAAGTTGGACATACATACCGCACTTGTCGCAAGGAAAAAACTTGTAACGACCTACAGTTCTACAATGATAAATATTCTATCATCGATCAATTTCAAGAAATAGCAGCATGCAATTTTAGAAACATCGCTATTCATAATAGTAACATGCATATTTCACACTCATTGGAACTGTTCTTAATAGTAACCTGCATATATTCAACATATCACATTATGGTGGTAATAATGTGAAGGACTCGTGATTACCTCGAATTTTTTTTGAAGAACTCTTGCGAGAACATAAGTAGGTGCCATGTTTTCAAAAGTATGTGCAGCTCGTTTAGCCTCATAGTATCGATTGTCATGATTGTTAGTAGATGGTGGGTTGTTGACCTGAGCTTGCATGGACCTATCAAATTATGAACTATCTTTCAAACGTATCCTAAAAGTGCATTCATTTATTCATGTAGGCGATAAATAATGTGGCACATTAAATTGCTAATGATTATTCTCCCATATATGTCACAAGTTTAAGACAAGATGGTCATGAATAAAAGGGTATCGAAGAGAAGAAGATAAAAATAAAAGGGTAAAGAAGGGAGATAAAGCAAAGATTACATTCCAAGCTTGCAGATGAAAAGGATGGTGTTTGTTATAGTGGTATTTCCAAGATCTGATATTAAACACAACAGACCACTCTTTCACTATCAGAAAAGGCCGAGCCATGTGCAGCATGGCTTCTCGGCTTTACATGGGTCCGATTTATTAACATGATTATACAACTCCTTTTAACATACACAGATAATATAAACTACATCACAAGACTGGATAAGAAGGAAATAATATACTCAGTATCATGCTTTTTGGATTAAGTAAGAAGAAAAGGATATATCACCGATCATTTGTATTAACTTTGATCTCCATTAGCTCCTGGATAGGTTGACGACAGATGGGGCATTTGTTTGTTTAATCTCTCATTAATCATCAATAAAAAATCGTACCATTTTATAATCGATGAACTGCTAACCTTCAATATATCCCCAATTTGAGTTGGAAAGAAACCTAATACATGAACATACAAAAAAATTATTAAGATTCAATAGATCCCAAAATCGTGCCTTTGTTTTATCATCATTAATTTCCGGCTCGGTTAATCTTCCTCAATCAGATTCTACCTACAAAAATATCAAAAACATGACCAAAATAATCAAAATTTTCTTGAATCAATGAAGATGGGGAAAAGAAACACAAAATTTTTCCAACAAAGAATCAAAAAATGGTTAATTAATCGATGAATAAATGATGATATGATGAGGAAAAGAATTTGATAGCAATGTAAAAATCTGTATTTGACTTAGGGTATGCATTTTGAATTTTGGGTGAGTTTGTTTAGGAAAGAGCGAATAAATTGGGGAGAGTGATTTATTGTTTTGACTGGCATTGAAGCATAGATTAATTTAGGAGCAGAATGAGTGAGGATTCTATTGTTTTTTGATAAGATGGAAGATGGTGGTATTTTTTTGGTATATCAATTTTGGAATGCACATTATGTCACAACTTGTGGATTGCTCCACTGGTTGAGCACATGTATGTGGTTGTCTAGACCCGGGTTCGAATCTTGCAAGTTACAAAATTTTTTTTTAATATGTAGTCGGGAGTTATGTCATGTAAGCATTTCCATGTCATCATAGATGTTTCATGTCACTATTATAATGCCATGTAAGAATTAGTGACGTGTCATGCTTAGTCCCATATATATGTATAGATAATTATAATATTATACAAAATATATATTTTCTCTTTCTTACATCAAATCCTAATCTAAATTTAAATCCAAATTCAAATCCTAAACGAATCTACAAACCAAACGAGCCCTTAATTTCTTTTTTATTTGAGTCAAAAATGGAAATATGAAAAGAAGTGTTCTAGTTTTTTTCATCCGCTAAGCGTGCTTTAAAATCAATGGTTATTCACTTAATTGTTATACAATTTGCCCATTACCTCATATGAGATACCCGACTAGTAAATGACTTGTGTTCAGTGACACCTTGTGTGTAAAAATGGTTCTGAACTTACAAACTAGTACAAATATTGACGTTTAAAAAAATGTTACCCAACTTTATCTATGATCAGAGGCGGAGGTGATGGGGTAGCGAGCAGGTGCTAGGCCCCCCTCAACCATCCAAATAATATTAACTAGGATGTAGCCTTTAGTCTAACTTTGAAATAAATTGATATAGTCAACTCCTCCTAATCTTTTGGTTAAAAAAAAAAAAAAAAAAAAAAAAAAAAAAAAAAAAAAACCCACCATGCTGGTAAGGATTAAAAGAAATCAACTCATTAGAAATAGAAAAATGCTTTTTGATAATGCTTCCATGTTTTGTTTATTTTTACACTCACAGTAGTCTTTGACTCTTTGAGAAATTATCATAATTAATTAACAATTTTTCATGTTATCTTTTCTAATGTTTTGCTATTCAGTTTTTTCTTTTGTCATGTTCTTTATCTTTGTTTTAACTGTTTTGTCAAAGGCCTTTTTAAAATTTAAGTACTCATGTTGTAAATTTAAATGTATCAAAGTAGACGAGCAAATAAACAATTAACACTCAAGTTGGTTTAAGAAATCCTTTATTATTAACAACAATAATAATAACTAAGCTTGAAGTATTTAAAATCTGTAATCCTATGAATTATTTTAAAGTTGTAGTGATTACAAAAACTTACAAAATCGTAGTCACTGATTTAAGTGAAGAGTAAAGTTGCTGCTAGTGTACATCTTAGATTCATGTGCAAACTTTTTTATTTATGGGATCTGTTGTTCTAAATTTTACGTATTATCATGCTTTGTTAGAGTTCGAAATTTACTATTGTTATTTTACGTTAGGTTCGGCCCCCACAATGTTAAATCTTGGCTCCGCCCCTGTCTATGATTATTAATAAAAGTTTAAAATTGTGAAATTGTTACCCTTAGGAAAGGAGATCATTGAGTGTTCAAACGTTGTTGGTTTTTTATTTGAATCTAGTGCATTATTTGGCTTCGATCCCCTTGTTCCTAACCAATGATAGTCTGGGAATTATTAAGTCAACAATTTTGTTCATTTTTGCAGGGAGTATGGACGATGATAAGTGTAATTTAGAGCCTCGTATCCTCAAAAGATGACATATATACTTGTGAGTTTTATTTATGAAGCAATTCATATTTCTGAACAATAGTTTATGTTACATGACATTTGCATAATTGCGTATACAGGCCCAAAACATTAAAAGGACCACCAGATGAAAGTATGAGTTTACTTTGAAGTCTTCTTAAGCCCTTATATACTTCAAAGTTGTTGGTCCACAACTCACAAACAGACTCAGACTCAGTTACATCCCGAGACTTAAAAGAGCCACCAGATGAAAGGATTGATAAAAGACCAAGATGCGTTTACTTTCCAATTTGAAGTCTTCTTAACCCCTAAAATACTTCAAATTGTTGGTCCACAAACTCACAAAAGAGTTACATCCCAATCAATCTTTCTTAGACTTTTCTTCACTGCATTGAGACTGACACACACTTATATATCCCAACCAGCCTTTCGTAGACGTTTCTTCCATCATCCAAGTTTCTTCACAGCATTGACAATGATAGCTAGATATTATCTATTTATTTACAGAACTTATTTCAAGTAATTACCCTTTCATAAAATGCAAGCATAGCATTTAAAAGGTTTTGAGCCCAATTTAATTTTATGTGTATGAGCTTGAAATTGAATTTGAATTTGAAGTGTAGATCTAAGTCCACCTTGCGTTATATAACCTATCGATCAAGTGGTTGTGAGTTTAAGTTGCAGCCGGAACAAGAATGAACGGTGTTTGAGTCTATAAGTGTAATAATAATAAACACCACCATTAAACTATAAACAAATCATTTTAACTAATAAACACCACCATTAAACTTTATAATGAAACAAATAAAGTGTCAAAACCTATCTTGGGCAGGCATAGAACCGCCTTCCGGGGTTAATGTTGTTCCAAACGGCTCCTTGTTTCCCTATTGGTGGGAAGTTTCTATGGGGTTTAGCAGTTATCGTCTCATTTTCAAATGCTCTAGTTTCAATCTCTTGGTTATGAAAATTGATCATCTGTATCTTAATACCCAAGTGTTATGGCTCTATTGACTAATAGAACCTTTTTCTTGTTTTGCAGATGTATGCGTCCCTATATTTTTCTTTTAATGTTAAAGACTAATGATTTCTCGCGTTAAGTCAATAATGCATTGGTATGTCGTTTGCCAATTTAATTTCATAATAGTCTTTTCAGGAACTACACAATATCTATTACTGTTAAAATTTGATTATTGGGTAGTACTTATCGACAGATTAGAAAACCGTCTGTGAAGTCTTTCATTATTATAGGAAGAGTTTCTTCTGAAGCACTGATTGAGGAAAAGTTATCTCATGCAAAGTCTCTCTTTGGCTTGCTACATGTTTGGTTGGAGGAGATTTCACTTCAAGCCCGGTTTTCCATAATGCAAGTAGCCTTGTCTATGCTGCAGTTCAATACAGCTTTGGCTCTGTAAGCACTTAACCATTTATAAAAATATACATAGAAGACAGAAATCATACCAAAGGAGATGATTGGGTGTTCAATCATTGTTGGTTTTTTATTTGAATGTAGTGCATTATTTGGCTTCGAGCCCCTTGTTCCTAACCTATGATCGTCTGGGAATTATTAAGTCATTTTTTTTTTTTTTTTTTTTTTTGCAGGGAGTATAGACGATGATAAGTGTAATTTTGAGCCTCGTATCCTCAAAAGATGACATATATACTTGGAAATTGTGACATATATACTTGTGAGTTTTATTTATGAAGCAATTCATATTTCTGAACAATAGTTTATGTTACATGACATTTGCATAATTGCGTATACATGCCCAAAACATTATAAAGGCCACCCAGATGAAAGGAAAAGGACTGACAAATGACTTTGTAGACCAAGATGAGTTTACTTTGAGAGGTGTAGTTTTGTGCTTCATAACCTCAAAGGATGAGATATCAGTGGTCATAATTTGAGACAGTTGTAACTTGTATATTTCAAAGTTGTATTTAATGAAGGAATCTTACGTGACATAATTTCAGCATGTATATGCCAAAAACATTAGAAGGGCCACCAGATGAAGGAAGGAATGACTAATGAGTGTTGGACTAAAATGAGTTTACCTGGAAATTCTACACTAGTAGACAACAAAATTAAACTTAAAATCCTACCTCCAATTTGAAGTCTTCTTAAACCCTCATATACTTCAAACTTGTTGGTCCACATAGTTACACCCCAATCAATCTTTCTTAGACTTTTCTTCACTGCAATGAGATTCACACACTTACATATCCCACCAGCCATTCGTAGAGGTTTCTTCCATCATCCAAGTTTCTTCACGGAACTGACAATGATAAATATGATCTATTTATTTACAGGGACTTATTTCAAGTAATTACCCTTTCATAAAGCATAGCATTTAAAAAAAGGTTTTGAGCTCAATTTAATTTTTATCTGTATGAGCTTGAACTTGAATTTGAATTTGACGCGTATATCTAAGTCCACCTTATATAGTCTATTAATCAAGTGGCTATGAGTTTAAGTTGAAACTGAAACAAGAATGAACGATGTTTGAGTTTATAAGTACAATAAAAGGTTTGTGTCCAATTCAAGTAAGTTGTACGAGAGAGCATTGGTAACCTACTAACCTTAACTTGTTAACTTGATTGCAGACCATCAGTAGATTCTTGTTTATTGTTACAGATCAAAGAACATGTAAATAGGAGGCCTTAGAGTTACAGATAAACGTAATTTTATGACTTGGTTTGTCTAAAAAGTCTACATATAAAACATAGAAAAAATATTAACATCAAGACTCACAACATTAATAAACTAGTAAACCCCATAAAACAACTATGCAAACATTTGTTTGTAAAGTATTAATAGTTTCTAAGTGTAATATTTATGTCCCAAAATTAACGTGAAAAGTTGCCAAAGAAAGAATGTTGTTTTTTCTAATGACAATTTGAAGTCGGAAATTTTGCAAAATTAAACAAAAAAAGAAAATGATTGGCCTAAATCCGGTTCTTAGGTTCATAAACATAAGTTGGTTACCTTAAATGGTAGATACACAAATGGCTAGTAACAATAAAACTGAAAATTGTTTATATACTAAAGTTAAAGAAACCAAACTCTCCATGGAGGTCTTTGGTTAGAAAGAATAAAAGCGTTACTTGTTAAACCTCGTGCACGCGAGGTTTACATAATTACATTACCTTTTTGAATCCTGTGTCACTTGAACTCAAATATATCTTACCTTCAATCCATCATTGGTTAATCAAGCCAGACCATAACAAAATGTTAGACCAGCTAACACAACCAAATTAATTTTGGAAAAAGAAAGCGCAACGACCAAGCACTCCCCCTCCCAAAAGCGAAGACCGAAGAACCGCCAAGTTGTCGAGGATACGTCTGAAGAGGAGCCTAATGGCCTCTTAGTTTGCCACCCTACTCACTAATGAACTAGGAGGGGGGGGGGTGAATGGGAACCCACCGAAAACCTAAATCGTTTAACCCATTTATACTCGTTTAATTAAGGTTGGGGATAGATGGAACTAATCAGAAGTGAAAAACACGCAAGCGGTGCCGGGAAACGAAACGCAGCGCAATAACTATGAGTCGTATCCTACCCCTGCCTCTAAAGGGGCGCACACTCGTTACCACTAAACGAAAAAGCTGAGAACGGAAAGATGGACTTGAACCCTCAACCTCAGCCTCGGTAAGCCTATGCTCTGCCAATTAAGCTATTCCCGCCAGCGACGGTAATGTCAAAATTCACGTATCACTTGATACGACAAATTCTTTTTTTCCCCAGACCACAATTTTGACCTCCGATCGAGCTAACAACATGAGTAGGTAGGTGGCAAAGGGCCGCAAGGTTGCCATTTCGATCAATCCTCGACCGCTTTGCGATTGGTGTGAGCTGTAAGGAGTCGTGTCTCAAGTTTATACTATATTTTTTTACTTTTGGATTTTTTTTCCTCTTTAATCTTATTTTTCAATAACTTTTTATTTTTAAAGATGACACTTTATAAACATAATTTAATAAATATAATTGTCTACATATGTTATAACGTGTGTATACACTCAACAACACATGCTTAAGCTTAATAAATATAACCCGTATGTTTAGAAATTTTTTAAAATTATGATCAATTTAATAAAAATAATAATGATAAAATAACAATAATAAATATTGTTATTTATAAGTTCAACGTACATGTGGTATTTATAAATTAAAAAGTTTTTTTAAAATTATGAAAATTGATAATTTTAAAATTGAGTCCATATTTGGATTTTGGATGAACCCATTTTCAAAAGTGTAAGGTCTAATTGTAAATTGTATTAAACAATCAAAATATAACCTTGTTTTACACTTAAATCCAGAATTCGAAAAAGTGAGATTCAAAAGGCATATGTATTTTTGTTTATTTAATACAATTAACATTATACAAAAATATGTTTGACCACAATTAGTTTAATTTTAGCTTGCATTGGCTAATATAAATACTTAGTTTTGACAAATAAACGAAGTTGAGCTCTTCTTATTTACAAAAATTGTAAATAAAAGACCATTATCTCAGGAGTTGATCCACAAAAATATAGAACATACGCATACAATCATATATATTATGACTGCCTACAAGTATGGTATGCAATATGCATTAGTGGTTTATATCTCATCGAGTACAAGTAAAAGAAAGAAAATTACGACTCCATTCAAACAAGATAGTCATTAGTGATGTTGTGCATGCTATTAAAACAAAACGAATAACAATTAATCAAAATACTTACTCAAAAATGAAACGTAAACAAAAGCAAAATAACTCAGTATATTAGAATTTCAATAAAAGAATCACACTAACAAGAAATCTTAAAAAAGGATATTCATACGACTCATAAAAAAAAATATGTATAAGAAAACAGTCATAGCGCATGGCAAAGTATGAAATAGTACATCAATACGAGGTTCATAGTACAAGGATATAACATGTTTTATTTAGTTATGAAAATAAATTTAGAAAACTAATATGCAATCAGTTAAGTATCAAACTATAATGGTCCAGACAAATAATTGAACATAGATCTTTTTCATATCACATAATGGTATCGTATATCAAAGTATTTTGATAATTATTTCTGAAGAACAACTAAATAAATTACGAAGATAGTGGGGTTTCGAGATTTATCGTTTAGAAGTCGATAAAATTGAAAAAATACACTAAAGACAAACAAGATAAATTTTCTTCTGTGAAAAACATAGAAAAGAACCCATAAATATAAAACCATAACAAGTAATAGCATGCACATCATAACGAGGTCCATAACAAACTTAAGAATCTAAAAAAAACATCATGCAAGGAGCATAAAACATATATTAGTTATGTACAACTAACAGATACTAAAAACAAAACCATTAAAGCAAGTTTAAATTAGTTAAGTGTTATAAACTAGATTGACAATTATAAGTAAAGTAACTCACAACTGGTAGCACATACGTCAAAAGTTAACAGATGATATATAATTAAAATTTTCATTAATTTGTCTCGTTAATATAACATGGCAAAATATATCATATTATATGCATTTATATACAAATCAAATAATCATGGTCTAAAGAACCAATAACAAGAATCATCTCAGCTATATTAACTATGCGAATAAAATAACAAATTAATTATATGAAAGTTAAAAAACGATATGATCTAGTATTAATCTAGTGTAAGGCTTTTGGATATAGCAACTAAAATATCAATTCAAGAGAGGATATAACAAAGCACATATATGATTTTGAACTATGTGTACACTTTTAAGGTTCAATACCACCTTAATACATGTGTCATGTTCTAAGTTCATAAGATCTATAAATAAAACACGTACTAGAAAACCGTAACTTATATATCGCATAGCAAACGGTGGAAAACGAGAGAAAAGAAAAACAGACTAAAAGTTTAAAGCGTGTTCATAACGTGTTATGAACACAAGTTTGAGAGAATGAAATTCAGATTAAAGCAATCAACCTTTAGGTGTATATATATATATAAGTACAAATAGATAAAGCTTAAACTTATTATGCATATCTTCTAATAAGATATAAACTTTAACTATTAGTAGGAGATAAAGACATCTACATATACAATTAGATTAAAGATAGTTTACATACCAAACTTTTCTCACATACCAAAAGACCAATCTTCATACTTCATATTTATTTGATCTAATGGATGAGATTAATATCAACAATTTAAAAAACCCACTTTCATTTTATTTCAAATATTAATATCTTTTAAACCGTTAATCGTTAAACGAAAAAAAATAATATAAAATCACGACAAACATTTAATTATCTTAGTATAGATAGACACTTTGATATACTTTCAACAACTTTTTTTTCTCGTTTTTTTCACCTTTTTTTTCATTTTTTTTTATATTTGAAATTTGTACGAAGAAATCACATGTAATTAAAAAGTAATTTGAATATACTATAAAATCATATATGATATTAGTGTTAAATCACATATGTTATGTAATAAAATCACATGTGATATTGGTGTTAAATCACATATGAATTTTATTACACATCATGTGTGATTTAACACTAATATCACATATGATATTATTAGAGTTTTCAAATTAGTATTTAATCACATGTGATTTCTCATGCAAGTTTAAACAACGAAAAAAAAAAAAAAAAAAAAAAAAAAAAAAAAAAAAAAACGTGAAAAAACAAAATTTTTTATCGAAAGTATATCAAATTATCCGTCTATAGAAAGATAATTAAATTCGATGGTATAATTATTTTTTTAAGAGATATTTAAATTATAAAAATAGATGATATTAAAATACTTTTAATCTCAACTATTGATTTCTTTTTAGATGAATTATGGGGATGAGTCTTTTGGTATATGAGAAAAGTTTAGTATGTAAAATAACTCTCACTCATACAATTATCCATAGCAAATATAACGTTGTTTTACATTTAAGTTCAGAATTTGAAAAAAAGAGATTCATAAGACATACGTATTTTTTTTTATTTAATAAAATTGACATGGTACAAAAATATGTTTGACCACAATTAATTCAATTTCGACTTTCATCGGCTAATATAAATACTTAGTTTTGACAAATTGACGAAGTTGAGCTCTTCTATTGGTTCGATCTAACCTTCGTTTCAATATATCCTCCAAAAATCGTTTTCCTTTAGTGTTTAAAGATTATTGTAGACCACATAATTTTCATTGAAAGTTTCTTTTTTATACCAATTAAAAGTTATAATTCTACATAATTCGACAATAAATTAAAGTTGAGAGTGATAGGCTTGTATAACCCAAGTGATACATTTATAAATGAAACTAGACCACATACATATTCGATCATATTCTTGTGACAACAGTGTTAGTATATATATGTGTGGCAAGTATGAATGTTAAAAAAAAAAAAAAAAAAAAAAAAAAAAACTATTTGTTATTCAAAACTGTTTGAGTATCTTTTATTAGGCAAAAATGCATATACATCCCTCCCAAAGTGAATAATTGCATATATATATATCCTTTGTACAAGTTTTTTATTCACATAATACAATGGTTTTTATGCATGCATTGGATATATATGCAATTTTGCATTTTCGAGAGGATATATATGCAAAAGCCCCCTTTTATTATTATTATTATTTTTTTTTTTCACCACTTATGCTCCTACCGCCTCTTTAAATAGGACTCATAAATGCTCAAAAGAACAATTATTGTGGACCACAAAATTTCATTGGAAGATTCTCTTCTTTCGCAATATTTCGAAGTTGAAAATTTTGCATAATTTAACAAAGATAAATCAATACACTGGTATAACCCGAGTGATACGTTTATCAATTAAACTAGACCACAAACATATTTCAATCTATCTTATAGATAGATGAAAGTGACTATATTAATATTCTAGCACTATTATAGTCGGTATATATATTTCTTGTAGAGAAGTGTTATTATTGCGGACCACGATATTTCATTGAACGATTCTTAATATCGCAATCAAAGGTTGGAAATTTTTGCATAATTCGACAAAGAATTAAAGTTAGAGTCAATTAATAGACTTGTACAACCCAATTTCCCAAATGATACGCTTGTGAATGAAACTAAACCATAAACTTATTCTCGATCATATTATTGTGAAAGCAACTACAACACTATTCTTGTGATACCGGTGTTAATATATATATTTGAAGCAATTGTGAGTTTTTTTATAGCAACTAAAATTGAAAACACAATGGGTTATTCAAAATTGTTGAGTATCTTTTTTCTTTTTTTTTTTCTTTCACCACTTTTACTTCTTCCACTTCTTTAAATAATAATAATAATCATAAATGCTCTGAAAAAGAGACCGAAGCTTTGCTTCTCTTTAAACAAAACCTTTCCTCCATCAATTACCCAAACGATGTCTACTGTTCTGGTCTTTTTGATTATCATCCAAAAATGATGAGCTGGAACACAAGTACGGATTGCTGTAAATGGGATGGAGTTATTTGCGACAACTCCACCGGTGACGTCATCGGTCTCGGTCTCTATTGCGGAATGCTACAAGGTACAATTCATCCTGACAGCTCCCTCATCAACCTCACGCACCTTACTTATCTTGATTTATCACATAACAATCTTAATGGGACATTGCCATCTTGGCTGTTTACTTTCCCCTCTTTAGAAAATCTCTGTCTAAATGATAACATGTTCAGTGGAAAGGTACCCTCGGATATCTCAATTAACCTCACGCACCTTACTTATCTTGATTTATCATGGAACAAACTTAATGGGACATTGCCATCTTGGCTGTTTACTTTCCCCTCTTTAGAATATCTTGATCTAAGGAATAACATGTTGAGTGGAAAGGTACCCTCGGACATCTCAATTAACCTCACACACCTATATTTTCTTGATTTATCAGCTAACAAACTTAATGGGACATTGCCATCTTGGCTGTTTACTTCCCCCTCTTTACAATATCTCTATCTATATGATAACATGTTTAGTGGAAATGTTCCTTTTGAGTCATTTGCTCTTCCATCATTAATATGGTTAGACCTCAGTAACAACAATCAGTTAGGTGGCCAAATTGATGTGCAACCATTTCCACAACTCACCAACCTCACTGACCTAGGCCTTTCTTATAATAATTTTAGTGGTGAATTGGAGTTGGATACATTCTTATCAACCCTCACAAACCTTATAGCTCTCGATCTCTCATACAGTGGTTTCTCTGTTACCACAAAAAATACCAATCATTATGTCAACCCTAGTTTTTCGGTCTTAAATTTGGCCTCTTGCAAGCTAAAGGTCTTTCCATATTCATTTCGAGCCATGAAACAACTTAGTCGCTTAGATCTCTCTAGCAACGAAATCCATGGCCAAATTCCTCACTGGGCAGGGGAGATAGGAGGTGCTCATGGGTTGGCATTTGTAGATTTCTCACATAACTTCATAACAGGCTTGCCACAATTTCAATGGTATGGATTAGGTTCCCTGTTTCTGCAGTCCAACTTGATTGAGGGGCCATTCCCTCCATCAATTTGCAACTTGAGCAACCTACAGTATTTGGATATGTCCAATAATCGCTTTGGTGGATTGATTCCACAATGCTTTGGAAATATCACCTCATCTCTTGAAATGATAGATTTGGGGAATAATAGCTTTCAAGGAACAATTCCAAACGTATTCTGGTATTGTGGAAGTTTAGAAGGGGTTATTTTGAATGGAAATCAATTAAGAGGAGAGGTGCCAATTTCCTTGTCCAAATGTCAATCCTTGAAAGTAGTTGATTTCAGAAATAACCATTTGAATGGTACATTTCCTGGTTGGTTAGGAGCTCTTCCAAATTTGCAGGTTCTTGTCCTCAAATCAAACAACTTTCATGGTCACATACAACCCTCTGCAACTGTTGCTTCTCCCTTTCCAAGTCTTCGAGTTCTTGACTTATCTCATAATGGGTTTAAAGGTCAACTCCCTGAAAAATATTTTCAAAATTTCAATTCCATGAAGAATGTGGTGAAAAACAGCACAAAACCAGAATATTTGAGCATGGGTGTTGGCGAGTATTACTCATTCGTTGTTGCGGTGAAAGGGGTGGATCGAGATATTCCAAGACTTTTTGTTGGCCTAACTATTATTGATTTATCAAACAATTATTTCGAAAGGGGGATACCAGAAATAATAGGAAATTTGAGTTATTTGAAAGTGCTAAACTTGTCCCACAATGGCCTTAATGGTCGAATGCCAAACTCTCTTGGTAAGCTATCAGAGATTGAATCATTAGACCTTTCTTGGAACCAACTCACAGGAAATATCCCTCAAAGCCTTGCAGGAATCAAGGGCCTTGAAGTCTTAAATCTATCACAAAACCATCTCGTGGGGCGTATTCCAGAAGGAACACAGTTCAACACATTTCAAGAGAACTCATTTGCAGGGAATTTGGGACTCTGTGGGTTTCCACTGCCCAAAAAGTGCAGTGAGAATGCACACAAGCCGCAGCTTGAAGCACAGGAAGATCAAAAGGAGGAAAATGGATTTACGTGGGAAGTGGTGACATTGGGATACGGATGTGGGACTCTACTTGGATTGGTGATGGGTTCTTACATGTTGTCAACAAGAAAAGTGAAATGGTTCAATGCAATTGCTGATGCAACAGAGAATTTGGTCTTGAAGAAGAGGAAGAGAAGACATGTTTACATCGGGAAATGACGTTAGATAATGAAAGGTATGCTTTTTCACATGATTTCTTATTTCATCAATTTTTTCAAAATGTCTTGCCCTATGAATTCTCCTGGTCTTAAAAAACTTATTATGCAGGTAAAGGAGTTTGAGGAGGGCTGGGACCTTCTGAATTATGCAGTCGTATATCAGCTTCTGAATTAGGATGTTTGTGTTTTGTATCTTTGAATTATTGTTGTATGTAATACTAATGTGTTGTTAGGATTTTTTAATACGGTCACTGGGTGATCGTGTATTGATGTTGCTGACCTTGGTGTAATTAAGTAAGTTTTTTGTTATTTTGATGATCATACAACCATCATGTATGCTATAAAATTGTAGACACTAGTGTTTGTTACCGAATTGTAAAGTGTGAAAAGGAAAGCATTATTAATAATGACTTGTCTTTTACGGAGTAGTATATCTAATTTGACCATCCAGTGAGTTCTTCTTCGATCTGTTCTACATGTGTTTTAGCATTTCATTATCTGCTTGACGAGTTGATTATGAGACCAAATTGCCAGTGACCCTTATGTCCTGTAAAACGTGCCATGGTCCTTTTTATGGTAACTGCAAAAAATGTGTCCTATTTACTGATGTAGGTTGAATGATATGGCTGAAGCTGCACGTTTTGAGATATATAGCTGCTACATTTGTCGCGGATATGCTAGCTATATAGCTCATTTATGTTATTGTGTTGTATTGCTAGCCTTGAAGACAAATGATATGTGTGTCCGAGTAAATAATACAACGTTACATCTTTTTGCCATCTACTTTAAATGGTCGGGTTTATTATTATCTTTTTATAACTTGACCAGCCAAGTCTTAACTTTTACCCTTAGGTAATCGTGTTTTTGAGTGGTTGAACCTTCAATATAATTTTGCAAAAGTAAGAGAAGACATGTATATATCGGGAAATGACATTAGAAAATCAAAGGTTATTGTATAAATTTTACTAGATGATCATAGTCTTCTGAGTATTAATATTGATTGTTATAAAATACCATAGTGTTGGCTATTAAGATTGTAACTTGAACAATTTGCTTTCTGCAGGTTCAAGAAGTCTTTGGTGAAGCGGGAATCTTGGGATTCTGGAAAGGCGTCTTCCCGACATTGGTTATGATACTTGTTATTTAGCTTTGGCCCATGCTGTATCAATATCACTTCTTGACTTCTTGTCCACATTGTTTCTGCCAGGTCAGCAATCCTTCAATACAGTTTATGCTGTATGAGACCCTACTAAAGAGGTTGAAGCAACTTCGTGCCTTAAGCAACAGTAGCAAAGGTGTAACTGCTTTAGAGGCAAGTAACTGTTAGTATAATCACTGCAGAAGTTTCAGATAATTATGACTTATTTATCATTTAATGGAATTATCTGTAGGCAATATCTGATTCCTGCACATAATTTTTCGGATATTTTTGCTTGGGGCATTGGCAAAACTTTGGGCTGCAGTGGTAACTTATCCTCTTTTAGTTGTAAAGGTAAGTACTTGTCATTTGAGCTTTTTAGTAGAGTAGCAGGCAATTTTTTGGTACTTACTGAAACTGGTCGGGTTGGGTTGCCTGGAACACTTTTTAGCCAAAAAATACTAGCAAAATTTATGTTATTGCAACAATAACATTAATTTTTGAGTAAAGATATTTAGGATGTTTTATGCATAAAATTTTTCACTCTAGATGACTTTCTTCCTGTTTGACCAGTTGGAGTTTCGACCCAGTTAACCCGTTTCTCTTTAAGCTATCTTTCAATTAAAATGTTTGACTTAATGACTCGTAGATGAAACATAACCCGAAGCGACCCATTCATAAGTAAATGGGTTGAAAAGTTGTCACATGCAAAGACTCTCTATACAAGTCCTCGCTGTTATAGTTCACTTATGTTATTGTGTTGTATTCCCAGCCTTGAAGACAAACGATGTGTGTCCGAGTAAATAACACATGGTTACATCTTTTTGCCATCTATGGAAGATGAGTACATTTTTTGCTTTTCTGTTAGATGACCTAATGGTACACTATATAGCACAGTTTCTGACCTATCAAACGACCTAAGTTGTATATGGTCATTAATAATATAAGAAAAAGCCAAGTTTCACGGTTTGTGATGCAAATTGTTTAAGGCATTGTCATAGGCTGTGAAGATTTGTCCGTAACAGGATATACAGTGTATCGAAAACCTTAGAAGGAGCAAGATGACTGAGGCAATGACAATAAAACTAGCGGTCTCAAAATGGCGGGATGAGTCAGGTAATGGGTCAAAATGAGTTTGGGTCACACATTGAACCGTTACTTTTTACCAATTTCAGAATATAATATTTGTTATATGCCTATTTCTAAAACCAAATGTGACAAACAGGTGTGGAAAATGAAAGTTATAGCCGATTTTGTTTATTACTAATTTGCTATAAACTTGACCCGAAAAGTCTAATGTTTTACCCTTAGGTAATCGTGTGTTTGTGTGGCTGAACCTTCAATATAATTTGTCTTGTTTCTGTCATTTTGATGGCCATACACCCATTTATATTTCAGCAAGAATACGTTTCACCAAAACTATAAGTTCACAAGACAAGGATCATTCTTTGTGGCAAGTTTTATGTTTAAAACTGATAAAACTGCCTACTGTTTGATCTGTTTTTGTTTCGTTTGTATTACCTAGATTGGAAGTAGTAGTAGACAATATTTGAATCTGACATTAATGAGGCTGGGATACTTGCCTTTAGCACAAGTATTAAGACATAACTTGTACATATATTTGTTTGCAACATTATATGTGTTCACATTAACACTCCCATCAGCTTCTGCAATGTATTGGGCCTTTGGTGATCAAATTTTTAACCACGGCAATGCTTTTTCCCTTCTGCCAAAAACTCGTTTTCGTGATACAGCCGTTGTCCTCATGCTCATCCATCAGGTATGAATTTTGGAATGGCTAATTGACTTACTAGGCCTGTTTGATTCTTGTGTTGACTGATTTGTGTTTGTTTCTTTTGCCTTATATTCTGCAGTTTATAACATTTGGTTTTGCGTGTACTCCGCTGTACTTTGTGTGGGAGAAAGTAGTGGGAATGCATGATACAAAGAGCATATGTTTACGGGCATTGGCTAGGTTGCCAGTTGTGATTCCAATTTGGTTCCTAGCCATCATATTCCCGTTTTTTGGTCCAATCAATTCGGCTGTTGGGGCTTTGTTGGTTAGCTTCACTGTCTATATTATCCCTGCTCTTGCCCATATGCTTACTTACCGAAAGGCTTCTGCTCGCCAGGTAATCCATCCGCACTGTCACTAAAATCTCAATTTCTAGTAGATACAGACTAAGAAACCCACAGGTAATCAAAACTAGAGGTGAAAATGGGCAGATTGAGTTACAAGTCAAAATTAGTTCGATTAAAACGGGTAAGTTTTGATACGGGTAAAACCAAGCTGGGTTGGTCAATAACCAATCAGTGTGTCAAAAATGTTATTTATAAAATAATCCAAGTTTTTACATTTGACTTGTTAGACCTGTTAGAGATAAAACCTAACCTCAACCGACCCATTCACTAGTAAGCGGGTCAAAATCGTAACCTCTAGTACTCAAATAAAATCTGCATATAAGTAGGTGATTTTGCTATGAATGTGAAATCGGTTTTTAGGCGGCAAGTACTATACAACACATATGCAAGACCGAATAATCAGATCACATCACATGAATATTTTCGAGATTAGAATGTACCTTCCATTCATACCTTTATAATTAAGGGGTTGAAAGTGGGAAACGACAATGTTTGGTGACATTTCATTATCATTGATTTAAAGGCTTAGATGCATTAGTGATCAGTCACATTCTTGCTATTATTGCACTTAATCAATCTAAAACATTGAGCTGGCTCACTGACCCACTCACATTACAAACCTAACCTTATATCGAGTGGCTCACCTTAAACTTGTTGTATGCAGAATGCTGCAGAGAAGCCACCATTTTTTCTGCCTAGCTGGACGGCCATGTACATTGTGAACATATTCATCGTGGTTTGGGTTTTTGTGATTGGTTTCGGATTTGGAGGGTGGGCCAGCATGACAAATTTCATCAGACAAGTAGATACATTCGGTTTATTTGCAAAGTGTTACCAATGCAAACCTCCACCACCACTCCCTCATAACCATTAAGTTTAATGATTTTGGTTCGTTGGTTGCTTTTCTTTGACATGGTCTTTTGTTTTAGTCTAGCGATAATATATGATTCTAGTGTGTAAAATGGTCGGTGATGAATTTATTTAGTTATGGTCGATATATAGCATAGGTTTGCTTTTACTTTGGTTGTGACAGTTTTATGAGTAAATCGACTTAAAGTCGTTTTGATATTTGGGATGTTTAATGGTTTTGATATCTTTGTTGTTTAGTAACCGGAATAATTTGTCTCTTAAACATAACTTGTTTGACTTAACAACCAACGCAAGCCCGACTCACAGCTCACAGACTTTGATATCTGTCATCCGTTTTTATTATTCACATATGAATGCATGAGTATATATTTCGCGTTGTACCAATTGTCCTTGAAATCAGACCTGTTACATGATATTAAAGTAAAAAATAACATGATTAGCAATCCACATTGTATGATCCTGGATGGTGGTTGCAATTTTGGGCAACATCGGTAAACCTTAGTTGTTTTATCAAACCATCTTTCATAAGCTACAGTGTCGTTTCTTCGCTATTTTTCTCATATGAGTAGCTCATTAACCCGACTACTTATTTCTTTGAGCTACATGGTCTCTATCTATATATTTTCTTTCATGATGAGGATGGTTTGAATTTTGAGCTTATGCCTGTGACTACTTCTATTTTCAAGTTAAGTGTTTCAGTTTTAGACACATTTTCTATTGTGAATAAAACATAAAAATTGTCAGATAAATAATTTGGTTGCAGCGTCAAAGAACTCTTTTCTAGACGATATTTATTGAAACACTTCGAGAAACTGTGAATGTTCAAGTATATGAGTAGTAGCAAATGGTACTTTATGTTATGTGAGATTGTTACATAACTAAATATTTGTGGGTCTATAATAACCTTTGTCCAATACATGCGTGATACTTTTATGGTGTGTAAGAGCCTTTTCAAAAGAAACAAAAAGAAATCTTAGAGTATCAAACACTCATAGTTTGATATGTCACACTACTTAGCATCACCAAACTAAAAAATATTTTTGTAATTAAATTTTTATTCACTATACTTTTAAAACTTTAGGCAAAAGAAAAAAAAAATGTAACTAATTCGATACATGACACATTTTGTTTTGTTGTGTATCTATTTTTAATTTTTTCAATTGTATACATTATACTTTTAACACATTATACTTTTAATTCGGTCTATTGTGTGTATCTTGTACTCATTTTACCCCTCTCCGTTAATTAGAGTGCTGATAAATGGAAGAGTAAAACGGTCACAAAATACACACAATAGTAATATTTTTAAAGCTTAATGTACAAAATACAAAGCAATATTAATGTGGTTAAGATATTTAACATAGTCAATTAATTAACTGGTCAATAAATACAATTAATGCAGTTATTAAAACACCTCTTACACAAGAAATACAAATTATCAAGCATATTGTACAACTAACTTAAACATAATTCCTGCAATACAAATAATAAAGCACATTATACAAATATTCAAGCCCAAACAGGCAACGAGCCAAATAAGCTCGAGCCCGAACGGGTACGGTCCAAACGAGGTCGAGCCCGAACGGGCACGGGCCAAATGGGGTCGAGCCCAAACGGGCACGGACCAAACGGGGTCGAGCCCAAGCGGGCACGGGCCAAACGGGCTCGAGCCCGAACGGGCACCGATTAAACAAAATTCTTGATATCCGTAAATTTATTGTCAAAAAAAAATATAATAAACTAAAATACATGATTCACCGTAAACTTTTACTTCATGGTACCCACCGCTGCAACGCGCGGGTACCCTGCTAGTGACTATTGATATGGGAACCAGTGGGTTGTAAACCTACTAAGGTCGGTGGGTTTAAAAAATGTCTAAACTTTGAGAGTTGATACCTATTTTGAATTACCAACCTATTAACCAAACAAGAAGGGTGAAAGTCATCTTTGTATACTCATTCTCAAATCAAACACGCATTGAAATATGAAAATATTCAAGATTAATAAATTTTTCGCTAAAAGCATAACGTAGATGAGAAAAAGTCATACGATTTTACATTTTTTTCTTTAATCTCTTGTTAAAGTAGATGCTTTTATATGATATTTCTACTTTTTTTAGCATAAGATTTTCTACTCTTTGAATGGCATATTTATTAATTTTATTGGTAAATGTATAAATAGCAAAATGAGCAAGTGGGGTCGATTCACGGGTTTCAATGGGTTTGGATTTGAAAAAGGTCCGTGTCTAGATGGGTCATCTAGAAACACTTTGGGTTTTAAATTTCTTTTTATTTGAGTGAAAAATGAAAAAAATGAAAAAAAGTGTTCAAAATTTTTGATCCGCTAGACCTGTTGGTTAACTGATATAACTAATATACATTTTTTTTGGTAAAAGAGATTTTTCACCTTGGTAAAATTCATTACGCCAAAAAATATTAAGGTACAAAAGATGAGGAAGTTCCTCATCTCAGTCCCTTAGGACACTTACATGCAATCAATATATAAGAGTATCTAATATACATTTACACGTTATGTTACCCATTACCTCATAAAATTACCCAACTAGTAAATGACTTGTGTCCAATGACACCTTGCATGTAAGAATGCCCTCAAACAAGTTCAAATGCTGACGTTAAAAAAAAAAGATAAATTAAATAAAAGTTTATTCAACTTATACCCAATTTCAATTTAATGTATTCTCACTTTTTTTTAAGTTAGTGTACCAAACTTTTTTTGGATTGTAATGTAAGGTGGTGTTTGTTTATGACTTAATTGACTTAATATGAAAAAAACTGAATTCATTAAGTTATATTAAAACTGTTTGTTTGTGACTTAATAAAGAAAGATGACTGAAAATATTAAGCAATAAAACTGAGGATGTCTGCATTAAGTCATCTCTTAATTAGAAATGACTTAATAAAAAAATTTAACAAACAAGCCCTAACAACTAGTGGGTAAGTCATTTAGCCGGTTACAAATTTTTTTTCGGTGACCTTTACGGGTGACCCACCACCACCACCACTACCTTCATCTATCACCATATCCACCACCGCCTTTCGCTAGCACCACAACACCACCACCATAGCCAGCTGTGGTTAGTCATAGATTAAGGTGGTGGTGGTGGGTTGCCAAAAAATTGGTCATCAGAAAAGGTCGTCGGAAAATTTGATAACCGGTTAAATGTCTTGAAAACCGGCCGGTGGTTTTACGCTTCAATAATAAGAAAAAGTTTGTACACTAAATTGAGAAAATAAAAATGAGGTACACTAAGGTGGTGTTTGTTTTTTAAGAGGCTCTGAATCTGAATCTGAACCGCACATCTGAATCTGAATCTGAGGCGTAAATTTCAGAATCTTGCCGCATCTGAACGGGAATAAAATTCATGTTTGAACTGATCATTTGCTTGCTCGTACTTTTTTTTTTTTTTTTTTTTTTTTTTTTTTTTTTTTTTTTGGTCAGCAAGAGGCAACAAGAGGCATTCAAACAACCCTCTCAAGTCTAGACCATTAAGTTCTTACTGCATCTGAACGCGTCTGAACGGGAAAAAAAAACAAACGGTCTGAACGACCAAAATGTCTGACCGCGTCTAAAAGGTTCAAATTAAGAGGCTGTTAAGAGCCTCTTTATGAAAAACAAACACCATCTACGTTAAAATTAGGTACACTTTTGTACAATTTGGCTTAAAAAAATGTTATCCAACTTAATTCATAAATAATCATAATAGTTTAAAAATGTGAAATTGTCACCTAGAGTAAGGATGTGTTTGTTTAGAGTTTAGGGTTTGTTTCATTAAGATGTTTGGGTCTGAATCAGACTACCGCATCTTACTGTTAAGAGTTGTGATAAGGATTCAAAAGGTACACTTTTGAGGGGTCATTTAAGCCCTTAATCGATCACTTTTATATCCGTTACTGCTTAATTTCGTTCCTTTTCACTTTTTAGGTCTCTTGAAGGCAAATTGCTGAAATGACACTTACTCGAATATATGAAAAAAATGACCAAAGTCAAGAATCAAAACACTCAAACTGCTGGAACAGAAGGTGATGGCGTCACAGCCAAATGGCGACGCCATCACAACACGTTTTGAGACGACTCAGAAGCCAAATTGCTATTTTGCACTTGACGAAATCAGGTTTTAAAGAGTATGGCGTCACAACTCAAACGGCCTAGATTTGGATCCCGACGGCGTCAGAAGATGAAGCCGACGGCGTCACAACCATAAGGTGACGCCGTCACAAAGTTGACGTGGCCAAGACGAAAATTTAATGGCGGCGATCTGACGGCGTCACAATTAAAGAGTGACGCCGTCGCATATTGTAAATCTATATATAGAATTCGATTTTTTCAGAATTTGAGAGAGGTAGTTTTGTGGAGTAAAACTTAAACTGAACTTTGGCTATCTTGGGCAGTATCTTAGGGTTCCATACCCTATTTTACAACAAGATAAGTGATTTACTTCATTAATTCAATTATGTCTTCAATTGTTTGTGTGTATGCTTGCATGTTTTCCATGTTCGGCTAATTTATTTGTGTGTTTGCTTAGATCTATGAAATCTAGGTATTGAATATTGATTGATTGTCTCTTATCTTAATTGTGATTGACCTAGTATTGCGATAGGTCATTCGTTGTGTTTTTAATACTTGAGTAATCTTTGTGAACATTAGCTTTTAATCACCTAGAGTTATTGTAGGCTAAACATCCAAAGATAACCTTAGAGTTAGTTTATGAATCCTAGAGATTTTGTAGGCAATAACCTTAAGGTAGTCTCAAAGAGTTAGGGAAAAACGCATACCCTACGACCTTAGAAGACACAACGCGTTAAGAATAAGGACGTGACAATTCAACCATCAATAGGAGATAACTAGGGAGTAATAGCATCAAGGTAAACACATTTTTAATCATCATACGAGTAAATAGTATAGCGTTACATCTTTTTGCCATCTAGTTTAAATGGTCGGGTTTATTATTATCTTTTTATAACTTGACCAGGCAATTCTTAAGTTTTACCCTTAGGTAATCGTGTTTTTGAGTGGTTGAACCTTCAATATAATTTTTCCAAAGGAAGAGAAGACATGTATATATCGGGAAATGACATTAGAAAATCAAAGGTTATTGTATAAATTTAGATGATCATAGTCGTCTGAGTATTAATATTGATTGTTATAAAATACCATAGTGTTGGCTACTAAGATTGTAACCTGAACAATTTGTTTTCTGCAGGTTCAAGAAGTCTTTGGTGAAGCTGGAATTTTGGGATTCTGGAAAGGCGTCTTCCCGACAATGGTTATGGTACTTGTTATTTAGCTTTGGCCCATGCTGTATCAATATCACTTTTTGACTTCTTGTCCACATTGTTTCTGCCAGGTCAGCAATCCTTCAATACAGTTTATGCTGTATTAGACCCTACTAAAGAAGTTGAAGTACTGTCGTGCCTTAAGCAACAGTAACAAAGGTGTAACTGCTTTAGAGGCAAGTAACTGTCAGTATAATCACTACAGGATTTTCAGATAATTGTGACTTATTTATCATTTAATATCTGTAGGCAATATCTGATTTCTCCACATAATTTTTCAGATATTTTTGCTTGGGGCAACAGGCAATTTTTTAGATGTTAATAGTTGAACTAGGGGTGGAAAAATGGCGGGTTGGGCAACAGGCAATTTTTTGGTACATACTGAAACTGGTCGGGGTTGGGTTGCCTGGAACACTTTTTAGCCAAAAAGTTTTAGCAAAATTGATATTGTTGCAACAATAACATTAATTTTTGTGATGCAAATTGTTTAAAACATTGTCATAGGCTGTGAAGATATATTTGTAACAGTTTATCAAAAACCTTAGAAGGGGCACAATATGACTGCGACAATGACAATAAAACTAGTGGTCTCAAAATGGCGGGACGGATCAGGTAATGTGTCAAAATGAGTTTGGGTCACGGGTTGAACCGTTACTTTTTACCAATTCCCCCCCTCTCCCCTTTTTGGATTACTAAATTCAATTTCAGAATATAATATATGTTATATGCCTATTTCTAAAACCAAATGTGACAAACAGGTGTGGAAAATGAAAGTTATAGCCGATTTTGTTTATTACTAGTTTGGTATAAACTTGACCTGAAAAAGTATGATGTTTTACCCATTTATATATCAGTAAGAATACGTTTCACCAAAACTATAAGTTCACAAGACAAGGATCATTCTTTGTGGCAAATTTTTTGTTTAAAACAGATAAAACTGCCTACTCTTTGATCTGTTTTTGTTTTGTTTGTATTACCTAGATTGGAAGTAGTAGTTGACAATATTTGAATCTGACATTAATGAGGCCGGGATACTTGCCTTTAGCATAAGTATTAAGACATAACTTGTAGCATGGCTATGCTGCTCATTAATACCAAGAATAATTTGTTAGCTAGCTAAGAACTCCAGTCATGCGCTTTAGCAAAAGCTCGTTTTCTACTTCACTGGATCCACAAACATACTCTACACTTTTGGTGGACACGCTGTCACAGTGTTAGAATTCAGTCCTAAATTGAAGTTTAGTTTTCTTTTTCTTGTCAATTTAGGTTAATAATGATTTGAGTTGCATGTTTATTGCAGTGAAATAATGCACGCGATGTGGAAACTACAGAAATTCAAGTACATGTATTTGTTTGCAACATTATATGTGTTCACATTAACACTCCCATCAGCTACTGCAATGTATTGGGCCTTTGGTGATCAACTTTTAAACCACGCCAATGCTTTTTCCCTTCTGCCAAAAACTCGTTTTCGTGATACAGCCGTTGTCCTCATGCTCATCCATCAGGTATGAATTTTGGAATGGCTAATTGACTTACTAGGGCTGTTTGATTCTTGTGTTGACTGATTTGTGTTTGTTTCTTTTGCCTTATATTTTGCAGTTTATAACATTTGGTTTTGCGTGTACTCCGCTGTACTTTGTGTGGGAGAAAGTAGTGGGAATGCATGATACAAAGAGCATATGTTTACGGGCATTGACTAGGTTGCCAGTTGTGATTCCAATTTGGTTCCTAGCCATCATATTCCCGTTTTTTGGTCCAATCAATTCGGCTATTGGGGCTTTGTTGGTTAGCTTCACTGTCTATATTATCCCTGCTCTAGCCCATATGCTTACTTACAGAAAGGCTTCTGCTCGCCAGGTAATCTATCAACACTGTCACTAAAATCTCAATTTCTAATAGATAGAAACTAAGAAACCCACAGAGGTAATCAAAACTAGAGGTGAAAAATGGGCAGGTTGAGTTACGGGTCAAAATTAGTTCGATTAAAATGGGTAAGTTTTGATACGGGTATAACCAAGCTGGGTTGGTTAACCTTAGTTGGTCAATAACCAATCAGTGTGTCAAATATGTTATTTTTATAAAATAATCCAAGTTCTTACATTTGACTTGTTAGCCCTGTTAGAGATAAAACCTAACCTCAACCGACCCATTCACTAGTAAGCGGGTCAAAACCGTAAACTCTAGTACTCAAATAAAATCTGCAAATAAGTAGGTGATTTTGCTATGAATGTGAAATCGGTTTTTAGGCTGCAAGTACTATACAACACATATGCAAGACCGAATAATCAGATCACATCACATGAATATTTTCGAGATTAGAATGTACCTTCCATTCATACCTTTATAATTAAGGGGTTGAAAGTGGGAAAAGACAAAGTTTGGTGACATTTCATTATCATTGATTTATTGGATTAGATGCATTAGTGCTCAGTCACATTCTTGCTATTATTGCACTTAATCAATCTAAAACATTGAGCTGGCTCACTGACCCAGTCACATTACAAACCTAACCTTATATCGAGTGGCTCACCTTAAACTTGTTGTATGCAGAATGCTGCGGAGAAGCCACCATTTTTTCTGCCTAGCTGGACGGCCATGTACATTGTGAACATATTCATCGTGGTTTGGGTTTTTGTGATTGGTTTCGGATTTGGAGGGTGGGCCAGCATGACAAATTTCATCAGACAAGTAGATACATTCGGTTTATTTGCAAAGTGTTACCAATGCAAACCTCCACCACCACTCCCTCATAACCATTAAGTTTAATGATTTTGGTTCGTTGGTTGCTTTTCTTTGACATGGTCTTTTGTTTTAGTCTAGCGATAATATATGATTCTAGTGTGTAAAATGGTCGGTGATGAATTTATTTAGTTATGGTCGATATATAGCATAGGTTTGCTTTTACTTTGGTTGTGACAGTTTTATGAGTAAATCCACTTAAAGTCGTTTTGATATTTGGGATGTTTAATGGTTTTGATATCTTTGTTGTTTAGTAACCGGAATAATTTGTCTCTTAAACATTACTTGTTTGACTTAACAACCAACGCAAGCCCGACTCACATCTCATAGACTTTGATATCTGTCATCCGTTTTTTTAAGGCAAATGATAAAAAAAAAAAAAAACTATCATACTTGCCATCATTTGCTCTTGTGGGTAGCAAACAAATTTTTTTGCTTTTGTGGGTGCTATACTTTCAAATTCATCATCTTTAGGGTATTATGTGACATTTTTGCCATTCGGGAAAACAAATTTTCTATTAGCTAAGAGGGGCAAAAATGTCCAATTTTTTTGCAAAATACCCTAAAGAGGATGAATTTAAAAGTATAGTACCCACAAAAAAAAAAAAAAACATTTTGTTCGCTACCCACAAGAGCAAATGATGTCAAGTATAATACTTTTTTTTATTCACATATGAATGCATGAGTATATTTTCGCGTTGTACCAGTTGTCCTTGAAATCAGACCTGTTACATGATATTAAAGTAAAAAATAACATGATTAGCAATCCACATTGTATGATCCTGGATGGTGGTTGCAATTTTGGGCAACATCGGTAAACCTTAGTTGTTTTATCAAACACTATCTTTCATAAACTACAGTGTCGTTTCTTTGCTATTTTTCTCATATGTGTAGCTCATTAACTCGACTAGTTATTTCTTTGAGCTACATGGTCTCTATCTATATATTTTCTTTCGTGATGAGGATGGTTTGAATTTTGAGCTTATGCCTGTGACCACTTCTATTTTCAAGTTAAGTGTTTCAGTTTTAGACACATTTTCTATTTATATGCAGATTTTATTAGAGTACTAGAGGTTACGATTTTGACCCGCTTACTAGTGAATGGGTCGGTTGAGGTTAGGTTTTATCTCTAACAGGGCTAACAAGTCAAATGTAAAAACTTGGATTATTTTTTAAATAACATATTGACACACTGATTGTTTATTGACCAACTAAGGTTAACCAACCCAGCTTGGTTATACCCGTATCAAAACTTACCCGTTTTAATCAAACTAATTTTAACTCGTTACTCAACCTGCCCATTTTTCACCTCTAGTTTTGATTACCTGTGGGTTTCTTAGTTTCTATCTATTAAAAATTGTGACAACCCGTACTTTCAGGTCATTTCTCGAAACAATTCATGCTTCACAATTTCAACATTTATCGTAAACTAGGTTTACGTGTTCCAAATTCGCGTAACCTTTATGGTTTAGCGGCGAATTCATGATCATATCATCACGAACATTTCATATGGACTAAGTTTAGTCTACATTTCATTAACATCATTTGCATCATGTTAGTTCATTCATGACTTTGCATTTCACATTAAACGCGTGAATTTTATATTAAATAAACGTTATCGCGTGAGTTATTATTTTGAAAATTTAATCCGATACTTCCAAAAATGATCCCGATATATTTTTATACTTACATTTAGTTTATAAAAACTATATTTTGAGTTTACCTAGTGTTCTAAATTTATTTTGTATATAAATCGTTAAATTTATATTATTACGACACTTTTCTCAAAAACTACACGATAATTATTATATCACTCAAATTTTACAAGGAATGTATTTTTTTACAATTTTTATGATCTCATCATACTATACTTTGATCTATTAAAAGTTACTTTTACCTAAAACTACCTTAAATACACTAATGTATATAAAACCTTACAAGTTATTTCTACCTACACATTTTTCTTACACTTATTACAAATTATACACATTATATATAAAAAAAAATATATATATATATATTTTGTTGACAAAATATCCCCCAAAACCGGCCAAGTGGGGAGGGGGTAGCATTTATGAGTTGGTAAAATTTTTCAAGCTTATATAGATCTATACATCACCATAATTTCATTCATTCATTCACACCATCAAATAATTCAAGTTCTAGTTTTCTTCTCTCTTCTTCTTTGTCTTCAAAAACCGGCCACTACATAAGAGTTAGAAGAGACATCAAAAATTTTGCAAGCTCAAGTTCTTAACAATCTAGTATACACTCTTATTAAGGTTTTGAAATAAAAACCTAGGGTGTTTAGGTTAATCCTTGTTCTAATCACCTCATCAAGTAACTAGTAAGCATATCATTTTCATTTACATTTTTCCTTATCATTTCATATATATTTCATCATTTTCTTAGCAAGCATGCAAGACTTATGTGTATTTATACCATTTATTCATTGATTTTTAGAGTTTTATACATATAAAGTCATCCTATAATTATTCCCTTGGTATATATTGGTCTTGATGATGTTTAGGAACCCATGACACCCTAAGAAGGTGTATGGTAGGATTAGAATAGCTTTGGAGTTGATTTGAAGGGATTGGAATAGGTTTAGTACGAGAAAAACTATTTTCGACAAGTATATAAAAGTGGTCTGATCTTATCTTGTTTTTTGGGAAAATCCGACAGTAGACATGAGTTTTTGGCCTAGATAATTAGAAAATATACTTTAAAACGAATCCGTGGCCGCTTGAACGGATTAAAACGGAGTTATAACGAAGAAGTTATGAATTTTTCAAGATTGACGACGAAATATATATTTTATGAAAATTTCAGCACACCATTATTGTTTTATTCGAGTCAAAAACGAGTCCTAAGCTTTATAAATTATTTCGACTTATCAAAAATATATTAGTATACTTTGATACGAAGCTAAGGACGTATAATACGTAGAAAACGGATTTGAAACGACTAAGATATACACGTTTTCATAAAATTGCCGTAACTATTATTTTTAGAAAAACTATATTATTTTTACGAGATAAGTGTTACGGTAACTAAAATGACCATATTGAAGGCTGTTTTTAACGTTGATGTGGAACTTTTTGTAACGAGATGTCTTCTAATAAAATCGAGATCACCAAGCATATTTTCCAAAACGACCAACCGTTTGTATAGCGGAGTTGTAATAAATTATTTACAGTTGCTTAAACTTTGCCGAAACTCACTTTTTACACAACATTTGGACAAAACCACCATATTTAACCTCTATTATCTTTATGTTCGAGACCTCTATGACGAAAACTCATGTACTAAAACTTCTAGATTTTGATACAAGCTTTCCAAAACCGTCGAGTTCGTTTTCTAACGTTTGACGTACACCATTTTACGACTAGTTTTTCGTAGCCATTTTTGTCACTTTCATGAAATTTCCGACGACATTATTTTACGACGAAAAGTGATAATTTCACTATAAATCATTACGAAACCATTGTAGGATGACATTTTGACGTAAATACTTGTAAAGTGATTTAAGAATGGTCAAGACGTCAAAAGAGTATTTTTCGACGATAAGTATTATTTTCAAAACTCGCAAATGGTATAAATAACATACGAAATGCATGCATAACATTGCATCATAACTCATTACGTATCATATCATTCATAATAGGTCATTTTCGAGAGTCACGCTATATTTCAGTGTATCCACTTTTGTCATCATAATCATTGCAACAGGTGAGTTCATAGCCCCACTTTTACTCTTTTTAACTGTTTTACAAACTCTTGGGGGAGATACATGCTACATTTTTAATCGAACACAAGTGCTTTGAACTGTATGCTATATCCGAATGTTTTATTGTCACTAAGTATTTGCCATGTTCGAAGTCCCTACATCATGAACCATTAGTCACTTACGAGTGAGCGCGAATATTGTGAATAGGCCTATTGGAATTAACACTCCCGCTCTTATTGACCCAGTTAGGGGAAATCGAGCGCACTATATTTGAACCAGTAAGGTAAATTGGCAAGTTTACCTATTAGGGCGGCGATGAAACGATGATTACCAATTTTTATTGGTGCGATGTTTACGCTTTGGTGTCATGAACTTAGTGAAATAAATACGATTTTGTTTTCAACGATGAGTGTGAAACAATTTAACTCACACTACGATGATTGTGTTCAAACGAATTATTTAAACCTATGGATTTCACTCAACCTTTGTGTTGACCTTTTTAAGCATGTTTTATCTCAGGTATCTAAGGCATACTTCATGGCATGCATGTGGACATATCATAGAGTCGCGGTGACGACGCGTCTCACATGGGATTGATACAATTTAAAAACATCGTTTGACTTGTACTAAACTTATTTTCCGTGCATAGTAACTTTCATTTGGGACCTATCTTTGTAACTCTGAATGTTTTTATTAAATCAAGCGATGTATTTTCCAAACGACACTTTAGGTCGTTCAATATAACTGTGATTGTGATGCTATGACAGTCAATCCCCAGGAATTCCATTCCGCTGCAAAACAGGTAATTTGGGGGTGTGACAAAAATTGTCAGATAAATTGGTTGCAGCATCAAAGAACTCTTTTCTAGACGATATTTATTGAAACACTTCGAGAAACTGTGAACGTTCAAGTATATGAGTAGTAGCGAATGGTACTTTATGTTATGTGAGATTGCTATATAACTAAATATTTTTGGGTCTATAATAACCTTTGTCCAATACATGCGTGATACTTTTATGGTGTGTAAGAGCCTTTTCAAAAGAAACAAAAAGAAATCTTAAGAGTATCAAACACTCATAGTTTGATATGTCACACTACTTCGATCACCAAACTAAAAAATCTTTTTGAAATTAAGTTTTTATTCACTATACTTTTAAAACTTTGGGCAAAAGAAAAAAAAATGTAGCTGATTAGTCACATGACACATTTTGTTTTGTTGTGTATATATTTTTATTTTTTTTCAATTGTACACATTATACTTTTAATTCGGTCTATTGTGTGTATCTTATGTTCATTTTACCCCTCTTCGTTAATAAGAGTGCTGATAAATGAAAGAGTAAAACGGTCACAAAATACACACAATAAAAATATTTTTAAAGTATGATGAGTACAATAAAAAAAAAGGGTAATAATGAGAATACATGTTTTGCTCAAAGTGTCAACGCTTTTTAGGAAAAAAGTTGGGGTATTTTCAAAATAGACTTTGAGACTTGCGACTTTTCTATTTTTCATCTAAGCTTGACAAGTGTCCTTCGTAATTTGTGTACCCAATTATTGTTTCTGACTTTTACAGCTATGATAGTACAGCGACCGAATCTCAGCGACTTTTTTAAGAATCTTGCGATTTTTTTTGTCCTTTAGTAAAAAAGTCAAAGTTACTAAAATATTTTTTTATACATTTAGTTCCTTCCCAATGCTGAGCGACTTAAGCGAAATAATTTAAGTGACTTTTTTTACTTTATACTTTTGTACCTTTTAGTACATTTTTTACATTTTTCAAAATTATAATTTTAACTAAATTGTCTATTATACCCTTGTCTCTTCCATTTCCACCTATTATTGTTCTCATTCATTCCCTTTACATTTCCACCAATTATTGTTCTCATTCATTCCCTTTGCATTCACAAAACAGATTGTTGATCAGGTTGGTCCAAAATTGTTAAGTTTTGTAGGTATCATTTTCATCGGATTATGCACCAGTTGTATTCCTTTTTAACTTTTGTTATCTCTTTTCCATAGCTAAAATCGCACTCAGAGATATATGAGGGATATGTCCCCATGGTTTATAGTGATTACCTAAAGAATATGTCCAAGTATTTTGCTGCTTCTCTTTTTGTAATTTGATATTACATTTCCATGAATTACCATCTTTTGTGTTTCTGCTCTATTTGGATGTGAATTAGGGTCGGTGAATGGGGTGATCATGTGACTTTGCAGGCTGTCGCTGATTTGGTACGGATATGCTGATTTGGTTTTAACATATTTCTTCTAAAGAATATAATGTTAGCAGGCTTAAACAAAGCATGTGATTATGAAGATTTTGCCTTTTACCATTTAAGCATAGATGTGGTTACCAAGTACTAGCAGTGGTTACCAAGTACTAGCAGTGGTAATCACTACCACTAGCAGTGGTTACCAAGTACTAGCAGTGGTAATCACTACCGCTAGCAGTGGTTTAGTAACGCTAGCAGTGGTTAAGACGCTGACGAGGCACATTGTAGTAGATTATCTCATTATTATGTTTGCATAGCACAATATTGACAACTCTGTGTTTGTTTTTAGCTTATTAGATTGGCTTATGAGCTTATTCAAAGTTTGGTAACCTAGTAAGTTCATTTGATGGCTTATGAACTTATATAAGCTATCAGCTCATAAGTCATTAAAAATGAGCTTATAGGTTTCTTAAATGTACAAGCAAAGACAAACACCCCGCGTAAACATCTTCTAAGTATGTTGCATACAATGTTAGACAAAATAATAATTTTGATGCACAACTAGTAAACTAGTTTTCAGTGCACTATGGAACAAGAAAAATAAAATGTGCTACGTATTGTTGCGATCGATTACGCTTTGATAATAGGGCCATTGTATTTGTTGAGTTTGCATTGAAATTTCGTTTTAGGCAGTCGGATAGAACTTGTGTATGATATGTAGCATATATTCTATCTGAACCTGTGTGTGGTCTAGAAGTTGCTGCAAGTGACATGATATGGTCATATAAACCATCTCTTTGATTTGGAATCCTATGACTTAGCATCTATAGATGTGCATATATAACCGTATAGGCTGGCATCAGTACATGCGGATATTTAGCTCTATGGGTCGGTATCTAAGTATGGTGACATGTGTAATTATAGTAGACGGATTTGTGATTCACTCGATTGATGAACTTCTAATATATCTCTGTGCGATGGTATGAAACGAACAATCAGAGCAACGAGTTGCTTTTATTCATGAATCAAGAGATACAATAGTCGGCACAGTTTGAGTAACAATAGTCAAACTGTTGCAAGACTTTAAACAAGATCAAAATGATCAAAGAACAAATACAGAAACGGATCAAAATGATCCTAACACATAAGGTTTGTGGGAGAGAGTTATAGCAGTGAAGAAGACTGCGTATGACTGAGTGAGTACAACCCTAGCCAGGGTTTACTCTTTTATAGCAAAAGAGATACAAGAAGCCCCCCTCATCTTTTAACAATACTTCATGTGCATCATATCTTTATAACACTTCATATTCAAGAATGGAAGATGTGCATAATAAGTCCCTCATAATAAACCCGCACAAACAACAAACATAACAACATATTTGGCCATAGATTATGATTTTGAACATTCCCACTTAATCTGTTTTCCAAATATGTCAAATAGCTTCAGTTTTTCACAAAGGAACTTGTGTTGATACACAGGAAGATGTTTGGTTAGAATGTCTGCAGTTTGGTTTGAGGAGCTAATTTTGATAGCACTCAAGACACCTTCTGAAATTTTTTCTCTGATGAAATGGACATCTATTTCAAAATGTTTGGATCTCTCATGGAAAACAGGGCTGACAGCAAGTTGTAAAGCAGATTTGTTATCACAAAATAAGTTAACAGGAAGATTAATATCAACATTAAGATCCTTTAAGATTTTTTGTACCCAAATGATTTCACAGGCTGCAGCAGCCATGGATCTGTATTCAGCTTCAGTAGAAGATTTTGGGAGAGTGTTCTGTTTTTTGCTTTTCCATGATATCAAACACTTGTTAAAGAAAACACAGTACCCAGTAACAGATTTCCTGGTTTTAATGCATTTTGCCCAATCAGCATCACTGTACCCTTCAAGGACATTATTAAGACTGCTATGATCATATCTAAGACCTTTACCAGGGGCACCTTTTAAGTATCTTAGCATATTTAAGGCAGAATCCAAATGTGACTTTAAGGGAGTATGCATATGCTGTGCTATACAATGAACAGAATATGATATGTCAGGTCTGGTATGAGTCAAATAAATCAGTTTTCCAAGCAGTTTTTGGTACCCAGTTATGTTATCAAGCAATGGGTCATCTTGGGTTGGTATAAAGGGAGGGACAGAGTTTGGTTCCATGGGTGTAGACACAGGTTCATATCCAAGGAGACCAAATTCTTTTAACACTTCAAGACAGTATTTTCTCTGGGAGAGACAGATGTCATCCCCAGTTTTTATCACCTCAATACCTAAGAAAAATTTGAGAGTACCCAAGTCTTTTATGTTAAATTTAGTTTTAAGAAAGACTTTGAAGTGTTCAATTTCCTCAACACAGTTGCCAGTAAGAACAATATCATCAACATAGACAAGTAAAGCAATAAACTTGTTGATAATGCTACACGCGTCGTTCGGGGTCAAGGAAACTTCCTTTTCTTCGAGCAAGTTTTATAACACCCTAGGCAGTGAACCTAATCGTTGTAGTGTAGTAATTAGGGTAAGCCACGGGTATTGATATCGTTCTCTAGGGGAATAGGAATGCTAGTAAGGAGTTACTACGCTAAGGTTAAGGTTGAGGAAGATTATTTTTTTATCTTTTTATGTTTTATGAAAATGGAAAGGTACGAATCTCGGGTATTGGATTTGGGGGGTTGGTATTTCTACCGATTACTCTACTATTATCTAATTATCTAAACTAAGGTTGTGGGAGTCTATGTCTAATTAATGTGTGCTCGTATGATAGTTTAAAGATGTGTTTACTTAGATTGTATTACTCCTTAATTATCTCCTATTGATGGTTGAGTGTCACGTCTTATTCCTAGTTGCGTTGTGAGTCTAAAGTTGTAGGGTATGCGTTTCTCCCTAACTCTTTGAACTTACCAAAGGGTCTTGTCTACAAACCCACTAGGGATTATAAACTCCTACTCTAAGGCGCTCTTTGGATGGTTTAGCCTACAACTACTCAGGTAATTATATTCTAAGGTTCACAAAGATGAATCAAGCATTAAGTACACAACGAATGACCTATCGCATTACTAGATCATTAATCAACTAAGATAAGAAACAACCAATCAATATTCAATAATTAAGTTTCATACTTCCTAAGCAAACACACAAATAAATTAGCCGGACATGGAGAACATGCAAGCATACACACAAATAATCAAAGACATAATTGAATTAATGAAGTAAAGACTTATCTTGATGTAAGATAGGGTTTAAAACCCTTAAATACTGTACAAGACACCTTAGGTTCGGTTTTAGGTTTTTACTCCAAAGACTCTCCACACAAAGACTGAAAAATTCGGATTCTATATATAAGATTACAATTGCGACGGCGTCACCTTATGTTTAGTGACGCCGTCGTGTCGCCGCCATTAGGGTTTCGTCTTGGCCACGTTAACCTTGCGACGGCGTCACCTTATGTCCGTGACGCCATCCTCTTCAGCTTCTGACGTCGTCTGGATTGCATCTAGGCCGTCTGAGTAGCGACGGCCTACTCTTTTACCACTGGACGTCGTCGCGTGAAAATACAAGTTTTGGGTTCTGGCCCGTCACAGAAATCTTGGGACGGCGTCGCCAATAGCACCTGACGCCGTCGCCTTCTAACTTCAGCAAATGTGAGTGCCTTGATTCTGACTTTGGCCATTTTCTTCATATATTCGCGCCTTTTCGTCCAAATAAGTGCCATTCCAGCATTTTGCCTTCACGAGACCTAAAAAGTGAAAAGGAACGATATTAAGCAATAACGGATACAAAAGTGATCAAATAAGGACTTAAACGACCCCTCAAAATGGTACCTTTTAAAACCTTATCAAATATCCCTACACTTGTTATTTGCTTGTCCTCAAGCAAATGTGCTTTTAGCCAATTAATTTATAAGTTAGGGGTCATGAAGCATTAATTCAAAACGGTCCACAACACATATAAGCCCCGCAAAAGTCATAACAAGCACGGAAATTACATACTAGCACCTCACATGGGGTGTTTGGATACTCACATCTCTCTCGGGTGTATATATGAAATATAACAAAAATAGGAAATGGAAGATAAACACTCATTAACCGGTCCTAGTACATAGATTACCATAGGCTTGAGAATAGATCAAACCTTCATCGCTTTGGCGTAAGCACCTAGGAAAGACTATCAAAGAGGTCTTTTAAAGGGTTGTAATGTTAGGCTTACGGTAGGGAAATAAGGGTTTGGTGGGATAGGCTATTTAGTGGTGGTAAGTCAAAAATCTTTATGTTAACTGCATATGAAGAATGGCGTTGCTAAGCCAAGACTCGACACTCTAAACTCTAGATAACTGAAATAAACAAACATAAATTTAAAAGATAGATGTAGGATGGTAGCCCGTATGTTTTTTTATTTTTTTTTTTTTTTTATTTTTTTATTTTTTTTTTATCACTCTATTTTTTTTTCTTTTTCTATTTTTTTTTTTCGATTTTTTTTTCATACACTTTTACTCTACCATCCTCTACGATAACATCAAAATACTAGAGATTTATAGGCACATCCTTACACTTGAGTTTTTATTACTCTAACACTAATTTGACCCGATTTGAAAAGATCAAAACACTTGGGGTACATTATTATGCAAACAAAGGGAATTTGAATTTTTAACGTTCCCTTCCCGTCATTTCATAAACTTTAACTTTTCCCATGAATCCCAATCATCCCAAAACTGTATACAAAGGATATGACTCGACTTAGCAACTTATGCAAGCAACTAGATAATTGAACTAAGGGTTTAGGGTGATAACAAACATTTGCACTAAAAGTGAGTGCATAAGGGGTAGGCTAAGGCGATTTGGGTGTATATTTGGGGGTGGGGTGTAAACAATGCTCTTCATTGATATTCCGGAAAAACCGAAACATCACGAGAACCGCGAAAAGGATAGGCTCTGAGGGGTTAACTAGGGGTATCGTGTACTAAAGATGAGTACAACTTAAAGGGTGTGGGGGAATTACTCAACCGATATGGAAGAAGTAATTATATTACGGGTATCAAACAAGGGTTATCCTAATGCCTCTTATCATTTAGTTATTCCTAACTACACAAGTGTAGCCTCACTTGCGATCTCGGAATGCATCACAAAACAAGTTCTAGAATCTAATATACTACCGGTTCACACTCTAAGCATTAAAGATGAATGCTTTAATTCCTACTAATCTAAGGACGATCCTCACATTTTGGGTGGAATTTGGGTGGTAAAGGGTTTTTGTGCTAGTCATATAACTTCCTATCCATGAGACGCTTATGTTAAGACTAATGGCCCACTCCTATATGTCATGAAAATTTTTAAATTTGGTGCCAAAATTACCCTAACCGACATTTTCTCATGGTTTATTACACAATCACAATTGGACAAAGCAAATAGTCAAGGATAAGCATAGTTTCAAAGTTCCTGTTTTATTTTCCCTCCCTACACTTAAACTGAACATTGTCCCCAATGTTCCCCGAAAGTATCAAAGTTATGATAAAAGAAGGTAATTAAAAACGAAAGAAACTAATACTCCCCTGATTAGCTCGGTAGGATCCGTGTAAAGTGGTGGTTAAATTCTTTTCAAGAAGAATTATTGCGTGAAAAGCTCCTTCCAATCTTATGTAACTTCTTCTTGACAAACTAAACCTGCACACTTGAAGAAAACAAACGAAACCTTCGCGTAAAATCGGCGGTAATAATATATAAGACTCGATTTAAACTAGGATATAATGCTTTTGGAATGGATGTTTACAGAATTTTTAAGAAAATTAAGACCTGGAAAATTCCAAAAATTTATAAGTAGCTCAGAAAACGAGAAAAAGTAATTTGAAGTTTTTACTCCTTCCTAACGCCGTCAGGTTGCAATCCTGACGCCGTCAGGTTATCCTGACAAAAACTGGTCTGCGATTTTCTGGAAAAAATTCTGGAAAATTTACATCTTTAGAATCTGGAAAAATTTCTGCAAAACATTCATTATGACTCGATACAAGCATTTGACTCGAACAAACAAACATAAATATCTTTTAGTTAATTGTTATTCTCATGTTTACGTTTCTTTTGAAAACGTGTGTAATCCTCCCTACACTTATCCCTTATGTAAAATACCTTTATATGCAATTAAGACGAGGTTAAAAACAAAATAAAGCATTTTTACAAATTTAAACATGAGGATAAACAATTAATAAAAAATATAAGACACTAACAAGCAAACAATTAAACATGGGTTGCCTCCCACGAAGCGCTTTTCTTTATTTAAGAGTCTTGTAGCTAGACTCATAGTCGTGCTCCTAGGTTTCCTCACCTATCCTCTCGTGCTCATACTTAAGCCATTCCAACGCTCTTTCATTCTTTTTGTAATCATCTCCTAATTCAAGGCATTTTTTGTAATATCGCTTAGTTTTCTCATATGGGTACCTAAGCCCACTCTGTCTATCCCTTTCACTAAGCAATGGAATAGGGGTCATTCTATTACAAACCTCAATGTCCTTATGTTTAAACCTAGGATGAGCACGTGGCATTTGGTAGACGAAATCTTCAACTTCATCGGAGAATGTAATTAGACCATCAATCATCCGTTCATTCAACCTAGTCAATTCTTTGAAAGGTTTTCCAAAAATTACTTGAGTGAGATCCTTATCTATAAATTCTCCTAAGTCTTCTAAGACCATGAACTCTACCAAATAAGCAAAACTTCTGACAAACACGTGCAAATAAATGACTGCTTCAACAACATTGTTCCCTTGATACGTTAACTCATTGACCTTGACTTTGTTGTAAAGGTCCCTTGAGATTAAGTTTAAAGGTAAGAATGAATTCAAATAAGCATCGAACCCTTCTAGTCCTATTTTGCAAGGGAATTGCATGTTAAAGGGGCCGTCTTTCTCAATCCTACACCTAGGGTCAAAACATTGGGAGGGGTCTTCCTCAATTTCATTAATGACCTCTCCGCTATCAAGTGCCTCACCATAATCAAATTCCTCATCAGAATCGGAGTAATAGAAAGGATTTTGTTGTTGCCAATTTATCTCATTATGCCCTAGGTGATTACCAAAATGGTGAGTGGGTGAAGGGTTTTGTGGGATTGCGTTCTCAATCTCGGGATTGGGAACGGGTAGAGTGAAGAATCTTCGACGGAAGATACGGATCATGTTGAGTGATGGTTTTTACGAACGAGGGTCACGAAGAAGGGGGATAGACTAAGAGAAATCTAAAAAATGAGAAAAAAGTTTACTTGATAGGAATCAAGCAAAGAAACCTAAACGAGGTGGACTACTAACTAGCTATTCTATTCCCCGGCAGCGGCGCCAAAAACTTGATAACGCTACACGCGTCGTTCGGGGTCAAGGAAACTTCCTTTTCTTCGAGCAAGTTTTATAACACCTTAGGCAGTGAACCTAATCGTTGTAGTGTAGTAATTAGGGTAAGCCACGGGCATTGATATCGTTCTCTAGGGGAATAGGAATGCTAGTAAGGAGTTACTACGCTAAGGTTAAGGTTGAGGAAGATTATTTTTTATCTTTTTATGTTTTATGAAAATGGAAAGGTACGAATCTCGGGTATTGGATTTGGGGGGTTGGTATTTCTACCGATTACTCTACTATTATCTAATTATCTAAACTAAGGTTGTGGGAGTCTATGTCTAATTAATGTGTGCTCGTATGATAGTTTAAAGATGTGTTTACTTAGATTGTATTACTCCTTAATTATCTCCTATTGATGGTTGAGTGTCACGTCTTATTCCTAGTTGCGTTGTGAGTCTAAAGTTGTAGGGTATGCGTTTCTCCCCAACTCTTTGAACTTACCAAAGGGTCTTGTCTACAAACCCACTAGGGATTATAAACTCCTACTCTAAGGCGCTCTTTGGATGGTTTAGCCTACAACTACTCAGGTAATTATATTATAAGGTTCACAAAGATGAATCAAGCATTAAGTACACAACGAATGGCCTATCGCATTACTAGATCATTAATCAACTAAGATAAGAAACAACCAATCAATATTCAATAATTAAGTTTCATACTTCCTAAGCAAACACACAAATAAATTAGCCGGACATGGAGAACATGCAAGCATACACACAAATAATCAAAGACATAATTGAATTAATGAAGTAAAGACTTATCTTGATGTAAGATAGGGTTTAAAACCCTAAAATACTGTACAAGACACCTTAGGTTCGGTTTTAGGTTTTTACTCCAAAGACTCTCCACACAAAGACTGAAAAATTCGGATTCTATATATAAGATTACAATTGCGACGGCGTCACCTTATGTTTAGTGACGCCGTCGTGTCGCCGCCATTAGGGTTTCGTCTTGGCCACGTTAACCTTGCGACGGCGTCACCTTATGTCCGTGACGCCGTCCTCTTCAGCTTCTGACGTCGTCTGGATTGCATCTAGGCCGTCTGAGTAGCGACGGCCTACTCTTTTACCACTGGACGTCTGTCACACCCCCAAATTACCTGTTTAGCAGCGGAATGGAATTCCTGGGGATAGACTGTCATAGCACCACAATCACAGTTATATTGAACGACCTAAAGTGTCGTTTTAAAAACACATCGTTTGATATTTAACAAAAGCATTCAGAGTTACAACATAGGTCCCAAAAGTTTACAAAGTTTGCGGAAACATAAATATATTACAAGTCCAAACGATGTTTTTGAAAGAAAGTGCCATAATGTACAATGATATAAGTCGACGCCGCGACTCAAAAGGTTCCTTAACCATGCCATGATGATAATACCTTAGTTACCTGAAAATACATTGCTAAAACGGGTCAACAATAATGTTGGTGAGAAATCATAGGTTTAAGTAAATGTTTTATACAACTACGCAAGTATAGACCAGGTATGACAATCAAGTCACAGAAAAATGTTACAATTGCAATAAGTCCATGACACCGAAACTAGACTGTTCATAATGTATGCCCCAACAGAGTGTTTGCCAGACAACTCAATAATGTTATTAAATGAAATGCATCCGTATGACTAGTTGGGATTCACCAACCCGGATGGAGGCGTCACCCTCGATAGATCTATCCACTCACCCTCGCTTCTATGATTAACGGTTCATGTTCAGGAAATGGGGACTTTCAATTGGCATGTGGTAACTTAAGCAATGTAAATGAATTTAACATACTTGGTATCGTAATAAAAATGTTGTGCAATGTATTCTCCCCCGTAGGTTTGAAAATAATTAAACATGTACGACGGGGCTATGAAAACTCACTTGATAAACTGGTATGATGACAAGAGTGAGTACACCGAGGTATAATGTGATGCTTTAATCTGGACCTATTACCAATGATATGATATGTAATGAGTTGCAATGTAATGTTATGCATGCATTTCGTATGTTATTTATACCATTTACGAGTTTTGAAAAATATTACTTATCGTCGAAACATACTCTTTTGACGTCTTGACCATTCTTAAATCACTTTATAAGTATTTACGTCAAAATGTCTCCCTACAATGGTTTCGTAATGATTTATGGTGAAATTTTCACTTTTCGTCGTAAAATCATGTCGTCGGAAATTTCATGAAAGTGACAAAAATGGCTTCGAAAAACTAGTCGTAAAATAGTGTACGTCGAACGTTCGGAAACGAACTCGATGGTTTTGGAAAGCTTGTATCAAAATCTAGAAGTTTCAGTTCAGGAGTTTTCGTCATAGAGGTCTCGAACATAAAGATAATAGAGGTTAAAGATGGTGATTTTGTCCAAATGTGGTTTAAAAGTGAGTTTCGGCAAAGTTTAAGCAACCGTAAATAATTTATTACAACTCCGCTATACAAACGGTTGGTCGTTTTGGAAAATATGCTTGGTGATCTCGATTTTACTAGAAGACATCTCGTTACAAAAAGTTCCACATCATAGTTAAAAACAGCCTTCAACATGGTCGTTTTAGTTACCGTAACACTTGTCTCGTAAAATAATATAGTTTTTCTGAAAATAATAGTTACGGCAATTTTATGAAAACGTGTATATCTTAGTCGTTTCAAATCTATTTTCTACGTATTATACGTCTTTAGCTTCGTATCAAAGTATACTATTATATTTTTGACAAGTCGAAATAATTTATGAAGCTTAAGGCTCGTTTTTGACTCGAATAAAACAATAATAGGTTGCTGAAATTTCAGAAAAATATATATTTCGTCGTCAAACTTGAAAAATTCATAACTTCTTCGTTATAACTCCGTTTTAATCTGTTCAAGCGGCCACGGATTCGTTTTAAAGTATATTTTCTGAATATCAAGACCAAAATTTCGTGCCTACTGTCGGATTTTCCAGAAAAACAAAATAAGGACAGACCACTTTTAATACTTGTCGAAAATAGTTTTTCTCGTACTAAACCTATTCCAATCCCTTCAAATCAACTCCAAAGCTAATCTAATCCTACCATACACCTTCTTAGGGTGTCATGGGTTCCTAGACATCACCAAAACTAAAATATAACAAGGAGTAATTATAGGATGGATTATATATATATAGCACATAAAACTTTAAAAACCTTAAAAATGGTATAAATATCATGAGACTTGCATGTTTCACCAATAAAATGATATGACCACAAAAATGAATATGAAATAAAAATATGACTAGGAATGCTTACTAGTGATATGATGAGGTTTAATGGACAAAAGGTTTTCCTAATCACTTGAGGTTTATATTACAAAACCTTGCAACAAATGATGCTAATGTTAAAATAAATGACTTGAAAACTTGGAAAAGCTTCTTCCTTAATATTGGTCCCTTGGCTGCCGTATGTTTGTAGAGAGAAAGAAATGGAAGTGGTCTTTGGTTTTGTAAAATAAAGAAATGAAGTGAAATAATAAAGTTGTTTACTACTTGAAATGAGATATTTAGTAAATCACATGATGATTCACCCCTTGTGTCGACAAGGGGTGTGAATCATATTTAGTTTTTTTTTTTTTTTTTTTTTTTTTTTTTTTTTTTTAATTATAATAGTGTAAGTAACTTGTAAGATTTTTGTAAAATTTAAATGAGTTAAGTGGTAAGTTGTAGCATTTGTAAATATTTAGGGTAGCGTTGAATAAAAATAAATTTTTACGGGTCAAGTTGAAATATTTTTAGGTCATAAAAATTATAAAAATACATTCCTTGCAAAATTTGAGTGATATAATAATAATCGTGTCGAATTTAAGAAAAACGTCGTAATTATATAAATACAACAATTTAGTTACAAAATAAATTTAAAACACTAGGTAAACTCATAATATTATTTTATAAACTTAATATGAGTATAAAAATATATTGGAATCATTTTTAGAAGTAACGGATTAAATGTTCAAAATAATAACTCACGCGATAACGTTTATTTAATATAAAATTTACGCGTTAAATGTGAAATGAAATGTCGTGAATGAACTAACATGATGCAAATGATGCTAATGAAATGTAGACTAAACTTAGTCCATATGAAATGTTCGTGATGATATGATCATGAATTCGCCGCTAAACCATTAAGGTTACGCGAATTTGGAACACGCAAACCTAGTTTACGATAAATGTTGAAATGGTAAGGCATGAATTGTTTCGAGAAATGACCTGGAAGTACGGGTTGTCACATTCGCCCATCCAAAAAGGAATTGAGTCCCTGAATTCAATCGTTGTTAGGTCTAACTGTGTCGGTGAAAAGATGAGGATACTTGAGGCGCATCTGGTCTTCCCGTTCCCAAGTAAACTCAGGACCTCTTCGAGAATTCCAGGGAACCTTCACGATAGGAATACGACTCTGTTTCAACTGCTTGACCTCGCGGTCCATAATTTCTACCGGTTCCTCCACGAAATTTAGTTTATCGTCGAGTTGAATTTCTTCCAATGGAATAATGAGTGATTCGTCCGATAGACATTTCTTCAGGTTTGAAACGTGAAACGTGTTGTGCACATGACTAAGTTCTGACGGAAGATCAAGTCGATATGCTACAGGACCAACTTTGCTCAAAATTTTGAATGGTCCAATGTACCTCGGGTTCAATTTCCCGCGTTTTCCAAAACGTACCACGCCTTTCCAAGGCGATACTTTCAACATCACTTTGTCGCCAATTTGAAATTCCAATGGTTTGCGCCTAACATCTGCGTAACTTTTCTGTCGGCTTCTGGCAGTTCTGAGTCTATCTCGAATTTGAACTATCTTTTCTGTTGTTTCCCGTACCATTTCTGGACCAGTGAGTTGTGCGTCTCCGACCTCGGCCCAACAAACAGGTGATCGGCACTTTCGACCATAGAGTGCCTCGAATGGTGCCATCTTTATACTGGTGTGATAACTATTGTTGTACGAGAATTCTATCAATGGCAAATGGTTAGCCCAACCATTTCCAAAATCAATTACACATGCCCTCAGCATATCTTCTAAAGTTTGAATTGTCCTTTCACTTTGACCGTCGGTTTGTGGGTGATATGCTGTGCTCATCTCTAATCTGGTTCCAAATGAATCTTGTAATGATTTCCAGAAGTTTGAAGTGAATCGACTATCTCTGTCGGAAATGATAGAAATTGGCGCTCCATGCCTCGAGACTATTTCCTTGACATAAAGTCTAGTGAGTTGCTCCATGGAATATGTCTCTCTAATTGGTATGAAATGGGCTAATTTGGTAAGGCGATCAACAATTACCCAAATAGCGTCGTAACCTCCCGATGTCTTAGGAAGTTTCGTAACAAAGTCCATCGTAATGCGTTCCCATTTCCATTGAGGAATTTCTGGTTGTTGGAGTAATCCTGACGGCTTCTGATATTCGAATTTTACCTTAGAGCAGGTAAGGCATTTGCTTACGTACGTGGCAATTTCCGCTTTCATGTTCGGCCACCAATAAAGTTTCTTAAGATCTTGATACATCTTATCAGATCCTGGGTGAATTGAATACTTTGACTTATGCGACTCATGCATAATCAATTCTCGTATTCCGCCATACAATGGAACCCACATTCTATCCTTGAAACATAATACTCCATCTACTCTCTTTACAAAACCATTTGCGTTTTCGGGCATACCATAAAGCTTTTCACTTGATCGGTTTTCCTCCTTAAGTGCCTCGATCTGTGCTTCGTGGATTTTCGATGGTAAAGGGGAATTAATCGTCATTCCTAATGATCGAACTCTTAAAGGTTTGGGCCTCTCTTTCCGGCTAAGAGCATCAACCACAACATTGGCTTTTCCCGGGTGATACTTGATTTCACAATCATAGTCGCTGAGTAACTCCAACCAACGACGTTGCCTCATGTTAAGTTCCTTCTGATCAAGAACATATTGTAAACTCTTGTGGTCAGTAAACACTGTGCACATTGTACCATAAAGGTAGTGTCTCCAAATCTTAAGTGCAAATACTACGGCTCCCAACTCAAGATCATGTGTGGTGTAATTCTTCTCATGAACCTTAAGTTGTCGTGAAGCATACGCTATCACCTTCTCGTTTTGCATTAAAACAGCTCCAAGCCCTTTATGTGAAGCATCGCAGTATACAACGAAGTTCTCAATTCCTTCGGGTAGTGCCAAAACTGGCGCACTGCAAAGCTTTTGCTTCAACAACTGAAAAGCAGCTTCTTGTTTCTTTCCCCATTCATACTTCTTGTTTTTCTGTGTCAACTTGGTCAAAGGTCTAGCTATCTTTGAAAAACCTTCGATGAACCTTCGGTAATACCCGGCTAGTCCTAGAAATTGTCGGATTTCTGTAGGATTTGTTGGAATAGCCCAATCTTTTACAGCTTCAATCTTTGCGGGATCAACTTGTAGTCCTTGACTATCAATGACGTGACCAAGAAATTGCACTTTGTGATTCCAAAAATCACACTTCGAAAATTTGGCATACAACTTCTCATTCTTGAGTAGCCTTAAAATCGTCCTTAAATGCTCTTCGTGCTCTTCTTTGCTCTTGGAGTAAATCAATATGTCGTCAATGAACACTATCACAAACTTGTCCAAATACGGTTTACATACTCTGTTCATGAGGTCCATGAATACCGCAGGTGCATTAGTCAATCCGAACGGCATCACTTGAAACTCGTAATGACCGTAACGTGTTCTAAACGCTGTTTTCGAAATATCCTCCTCCCGAACTCTAAGTTGATGGTAACCCGACCGGAGATCAATCTTGGAGTAGATACTAGAACCTTGCAACTGATAGAATAAGTCGTCGATTCTGGGGAGTGGGTAACGATTCTTCACCGTTAACTTGTTCAGCTCTCTATAATCTATACACATTCTGAAGGATCCATCTTTCTTCTTCACAAACAAGACCGGTGCTCCCCAAGGCGAGGAACTCGGCCTAATGAATCCTTTGTCTAGAAGTTCTTGCAACTGATTAGACAACTCTTGCATTTCGGATGGTGCTAGACGGTAAGGTGCTCGCGCAACTGGTGCAGCTCCGGGTACTAAGTCAATATGAAATTCTACTTGACGTGCCGGTGGAAGTCCTGGTAAGTCTTCGGGAAAGACTTCAGAAAATTCTCGGACAATTGGTACATCTTCAAGTCGCTTCTCCTCCGACTTCTTCTCGGTTATATGGGCTAAGAAAGCAAAACAACCTTTCTTTATGTACTTTTCCGTTTTGATGCACGATATGATACTAAGTCTAGTTCCACTTTGTTCCCCACGAATAATCAAAGTTTCGCCGTTATAAGGAAGATGAACAACTTTTTCATCACAAATGATTTTTGCACGATGTTTGGATAACCAATCCATGCCGATGACGACGTCGAAACTACCAAGTTCTACGGGCATAAGGTCGATGTTGAAGGGATGATTTAGAAAATTGAATGTGCAACCACGGACAATGGTGTTGGTGCTAACTAAGTTACCATTAGCTAATTCAACGATGTATGATATGTCTAAGGTGGATGGTTTAATGTTGAGCAAAGGTGCAAATGTAGTGGACACAAAACTTTTATCGGCACCCGAATCAAATAAAACTGAAGCGTAACGATTATTGAGAAGGAACGTACCCGTGATAACGTTCGGGTCCTCCCTAGCTTCGCCACCTCCAATGACGTAGGCCCTTCCTTGCGCCATTCCTCCTTGATTCTGATTTCCTTGATTCCTTCCCTTTTTACATTCAGACTTGTAGTGTCCCTGTTCTCCGCAACCAAAACATGTAACTTGTTGCGACTTGCAATCCCTAGTTCGGTGACCAACTTTCTTGCAATTCTCACATGGATCAGGACATCGACCCAGTTTGTGATGACTCGAACACCTGTCACATTTCGGCAAAACCCCCGAATACCCTTTTCCTTCCTTCGGACCCGCAGCATAAGCCTTTACAACCTCTTGCCTCTTGGGTGGTTGTTGAGTAGCATTTCTACCTTTGGTGTTGTCCCACTTCCGCTTGTTGTTGTTGCTATTGTTGTTGTTGTAGTTGGCTCGGTTATTGTTGTAGTTGAAGCGGTTGTTGGTGTTGTTGTTGTTGTTTCGGTTGTTGTTGTTGTACTTACCTCTCTTCACTACCTGTGCCATAAGCTTCTGAGTCACCCTAATAGATTCCTCGATTGTTTGTGGGTCAAACGAAGTCACATCTCCTTGAATAACCTCGGGAAGTCCCCCGATGAAAGCCTCTAGCAACTTCTCGTTATCAGAAACCATAGACGGGCATAACGCGGCCAATTCTTGGAATCTCCGAATGTAAGTGTCAATATCTTACCCAATAGTTACTAGTTCATAGAATTCTGTCTCCAACTTTTTCACTTCCGTACGAGGACAAAACTTCTTAGTTACCAAACCCTTAAATTGCTCCCAAGTAAGCTTGAAAGCATTCTCCATTCCCATCGGTTGAGCATATGAGTTCCACCACGACAATGCTCCATCAAGTAATGTACTTGTAGCAAACTTGACCTTACTATCATCCGGGCAATTACACAGCAAAAACACGGACTCCAATTTCTCGAACCATCGCACCATGGCAATGGCTTCTTCAGTCCCTCTAAACTTCGTGGGCTCTCCACTTTTGAAATCCTTGTACGAACAGTTTTTAACCCCGGATCCTCCTACATTTCCAGTAGCAGTAGCAAGCCTAGCGGCTTCAGCAGCAGCCGCGGCCTCAGCAGCAGCAGCCACTGTTTCCCTTTCAACCCTTAGAGCATCGGCTATGCTATCATTCACCAACTTTTGAATAGCTGCTTGGGTCATTTCCGGTGTGGCTTTCTTTGGCGCCATAACTCTTCAAAATCACAAGATGAAACAATCATGAGAACTCGTAAGTAGAAATAACCATCATACAAATATATCCACAACCACAACATGCATAAAGTAAATGGAATCACAACGGAACAATAACGAAATATCACAAATATAATCACAACACACGTGGATAATATACATGAAAATTTCGGCCTACATGGACCGATATCATAGATAATAAAAACCATTCCTACATAGTAGAGTCACTACTTGATACATTTGTTTGTACAACAACCAAAAGACAACAAGTTCTTTAAACTACGTCACACACCTCGTGACTAGGATAATAATGGTCAAAACTATACATGACAAAAGTCTACATAAGGCACCTCATGGTGCTCCGCCGGCTCGATCCTGAAGATCACGAACCTGAGTAGTCAAGCTAGCCACCAAACTCCTCAACTCTCCAATCTGACCCTGCAAAGTAGCAATACTCTCCCTGTCCTCTAACTGCCTATTCTGTATACTCTGATGTGCCAAATCAATAGAAACCCTGCCTAACACTAGGCCCTCGACCTCCTCCGCAATGGTCTCAACCCTATCTACCGACAGTTCCTCCAACTGCCGCGACAACCTATCTAACTGAATCTGCTGACTATCTATACGAGCTCCTAACGCCTCGGTAGAAGGCTGTCGAGCAGCTGCAGCCTTAGAGCTCTCGCCTAACTCGAACCTAACAGGTGGCTCGGGTTCTGTAGATGGTGGTGTAGGGATGTCAAAACGAGCACGCTTTTTGGGCGGCAAGTCTGATGTAGGCAAAGGATCCCTAAGAAAATACGATGAGGATGGTGATGATGCTGCTAGTAGTGGTGATGATGGGTGTATCGGGTCGTGAGCAGGGCTAACATGTGGAGTGGGTGCGACCTCGCCCTCCTCGAAGGGTTCAGTCTCCGTGTCAGTCATGATAGGTGGAAAGGCTGGAGTAAAGCCAATAGAAGATAAGATCTCAGTGGAGTGCGATGAGACATCATCCATGTTAGGGTCAACTAGGACATCTTCCGTGTTAGTGTCCGATGATATAGTGATGGGATGTGAATCTGAAGACATCTCTGTGACAACCGATGTGAAATAAAAGTAAATAACTCGAATAAAGTGTAAATGAATCCGCATGAAAAGTGAATATACACTATGATGAAATGATGAGATGCTATGATAATGTAGCTATAGTCTAGGGTCAATGATGCAACCTAGTTCTCTATAACTGTAGCTCTAGTACCAATCTGTCACACCCCCAAATTACCTGTTTAGCAGCGGAATGGAATTCCTGGGGATAGACTGTCATAGCACCACAATCACAGTTATATTGAACGACCTAAAGTGTCGTTTTAAAAACACATCGTTTGATATTTAACAAAAGCGTTCAGAGTTACAACATAGGTCCCAAAAGTTTACAAAGTTTGCGGAAACATAAATATATTACAAGTCCAAACGATGTTTTTGAAAGAAAGTGCCATAATGTACAATGATATAAGTCGACGCCGCGACTCAAAAGGTTCCTTAACCATGCCATGATGATAATACCTTAGTTACCTGAAAATACATTGCTAAAACGGGTCAACAATAATGTTGGTGAGAAATCATAGGTTTAAGTAAATGTTTTATACAACTACGCAAGTATAGACCAGGTATGACAATCAAGTCACAGAAAAATGTTACAATTGCAATAAGTCCATGACACCGAAACTAGACTGTTCATAATGTATGCCCCAACAGAGTGTTTGCCAGACAACTCAATAATGTTATTAAATGAAATGCATCCGTATGACTAGTTAGGATTCACCAACCCGGATGGAGGCGTCACCCTCGATAGATCTATACACTCACCCTCGCTTCTATGATTAACGGTTCATGTTCAGGAAATGGGGACTTTCAATTGGCATGTGGTAACTTAAGCAATGTAAATGAATTTAACATACTTGGTATCGTAATAAAAATGTTGTGCAATGTATTCTCCCCCGTAGGTTTGAAAATAATTAAACATGTACGACGGGGCTATGAAAACTCACTTGATAAACTGGTATGATGACAAGAGTGAGTACACCGAGGTATAATGTGATGCTTTAATCTGGACCTATTACCAATGATATGATATGTAATGAGTTGCAATGTAATGTTATGCATGCATTTCGTATGTTATTTATACCATTTGCGAGTTTTGAAAAATATTACTTATCGTCGAAACATACTCTTTTGACGTCTTGACCATTCTTAAATCACTTTATAAGTATTTACGTCAAAATGTCTCCCTACAATGGTTTCGTAATGATTTATGGTGAAATTTTCACTTTTCGTCGTAAAATCATGTCGTCGGAAATTTCATGAAAGTGACAAAAATGGCTTCGAAAAACTAGTCGTAAAATAGTGTACGTCGAACGTTCGGAAACGAACTCGACGGTTTTGGAAAGCTTGTATCAAAATCTAGAAGTTTCAGTTCAGGAGTTTTCGTCATAGAGGTCTCGAACATAAAGATAATAGAGGTTAAAGATGGTGATTTTGTCCAAATGTGGTTTAAAAGTGAGTTTCGGCAAAGTTTAAGCAACCGTAAATAATTTATTACAACTCCGCTATACAAACGGTTGGTCGTTTTGGAAAATATGCTTGGTGATCTCGATTTTACTAGAAGACATCTCGTTACAAAAAGTTCCACATCATAGTTAAAAACAGCCTTCAACATGGTCGTTTTAGTTACCGTAACACTTGTCTCGTAAAATAATATAGTTTTTCTGAAAATAATAGTTACGGCAATTTTATGAAAACGTGTATATCTTAGTCGTTTCAAATCCATTTTCTACGTATTATACGTCTTTAGCTTCGTATCAAAGTATACTATTATATTTTTGACAAGTCGAAATAATTTATGAAGCTTAAGGCTCGTTTTTGACTCGAATAAAACAATAATAGGTTGCTGAAATTTCAGAAAAATATATATTTCGTCGTCAAACTTGAAAAATTCATAACTTCTTCGTTATAACTCCGTTTTAATCCGTTCAAGCGGCCACGGATTCGTTTTAAAGTATATTTTCTAAATATCAAGACCAAAATTTCGTGCCTACTGTCGGATTTTCCAGAAAAACAAAATAAGGACAGACCACTTTTAATACTTGTCGAAAATAGTTTTTCTCGTACTAAACCTATTCCAATCCCTTCAAATCAACTCCAAAGCTAATCTAATCCTACCATACACCTTCTTAGGGTGTCATGGGTTCCTAGACATCACCAAAACTAAAATATAACAAGGAGTAATTATAGGATGGATTATATATATATAGCACATAAAACTTTAAAAACCTTAAAAATGGTATAAATATCATGAGACTTGCATGTTTCACCAATAAAATGATATGACCACAAAAATGAATATGAAATAAAAATATGACTAGGAATGCTTACTAGTGATATGATGAGGTTTAATGGACAAAAGGTTTTCCTAATCACTTGAGGTTTATATTACAAAACCTTGCAACAAATGATGCTAATGTTAAAATAAATGACTTGAAAACTTGGAAAAGCTTCTTCCTTAATATTGGTCCCTTGGCTGCCGTATGTTTGTAGAGAGAAAGAAATGGAAGTGGTCTTTGGTTTTGTAAAATAAAGAAATGAAGTGAAATAATAAAGTTGTTTACTACTTGAAATGAGATATTTAGTAAATCACATGATGATTCACCCCTTGTGTCGACAAGGGGTGTGAATCATATTTAGTTTATGTTTTTTTTTTTTTTTTTTTTTTTTTTTTTTTTTTTTTTTTTTTTTTTTTTTTTTCTAATTATAATAGTGTAAGTAACTTGTAAGATTTTTGTAAAATTTAAATGAGTTAAGTGGTAAGTTGTAGCATTTGTAAATATTTAGGGTAGCGTTGAATAAAAATAAATTTTCACGGGTCAAGTTGAAATATTTTTAGGTCATAAAAATTATAAAAATACATTCCTTGCAAAATTTGAGTGATATAATAATAATCGTGTCGAATTTAAGAAAAACGTCGTAATTATATAAATACAACAATTTAGTTACAAAATAAATTTAAAACACTAGGTAAACTCATAATATTATTTTATAAACTTAATATGAGTATAAAAATATATTGGAATCATTTTTAGAAGTAACGGATTAAATGTTCAAAATAATAACTCACGCGATAACGTTTATTTAATATAAAATTTACGCGTTAAATGTGAAATGAAATGTCGTGAATGAACTAACATGATGCAAATGATGCTAATGAAATGTAGACTAAACTTAGTCCATATGAAATGTTCGTGATGATATGATCATGAATTCGCCGCTAAACCATTAAGGTTACGCGAATTTGGAACACGCAAACCTAGTTTACGATAAATGTTGAAATGGTAAGGCATGAATTGTTTCGAGAAATGACCTGGAAGTACGGGTTGTCACAACGTCGTCGCGTGAAAATACAAGTTTTGGGTTCTGGCCCGTCACAGAAATCTTGGGACGGCGTCGCCAATAGCACCTGACGCCGTCGCCTTCTAACTTCAGCAACTGTGAGTGCCTCGATTCTGACTTTGGCCATTTTCTTCATATATTCGCGCCTTTTCGTCCAAGTAAGTGCCATTCCAGCATTTTGCCTTCACGAGACCTAAAAAGTGAAAAGGAACGATATTAAGCAATAACGGATACAAAAGTGATCAAATAAGGACTTAAACGACCCCTCAAAATGGTACCTTTTAAAACCTTATCACTTGTTATCTTTGTTTTTTGTGAATAGAGAATGATCACTAACAGACTGAACAAATCCATGTTCTTTGAGAACACCAACAAGTTTTTCATTCCATTTTCTGGGAGCTTGCTTTAGACCATACAAAGATTTAGTGAGTTTGCAGACCATGTTGTTGTTGTTTTCATCAGAAAAGCCTTTTGGAATAGTCATATATATATATCCTCATCAAGTTCACCATAGAGAAAAGCATTATTAACATCTAGTTGGAAAAGAGGCCATTTATTCTTAACAGCTAAGGAAATAAGAATTCTAACAGTGGACATTTTAACAACAGGAGAGAAAGTTTCATTGTAGTCTATCCCTTCTCTTTGGTTGAAGCCTTTGGCAACAAGCCTCGCTTTGTATCTGTCCACTTCACCATTGGATTTGTACTTGATTTTCCAAATCTATTTGTACCCAATGGGTTTTCTATTGGCAGGAAGAGTGGTTATGATCCAAGATTTGTTAGTATTTAAGGCCTCAATTTCAGCATTCATGGCATCAACCCAGTTAGGGTCAAGGATGGCTTCCTCATAACAAGTAGGTTCAACACTTTTATTTAAGTTGGAAGTAAAGCAGTAATTTTCAGAACTAAGATTAGAATAATTAACAACCTTTTCTATGCCATATTTAACTTTGCCTTCAACAATGAAGTCATTAAGATTTTTGGGCAATCTAGTGGGTCTGGTTGACCTTCTAGTGGTGATGGCTGGCAAGTTTCCTTGTTCAGAAGTTGACTCATTTGAGTCTAAAACAGAATTAACAGTGCCCTCAGGGTGTGTATTTTCTTCCATGGATGAAGCATCTGAGTTACCATCCTCATTGAGAGGATTCAACTCAGTCCCATCATCATTGGATGAAGCATCTGAGTTACCATTCTCATTGAGAGGATTCAACTCAGTCCCATCATCATTGGAAGACACTCTCCCTTCATCATTGGGCCTTTTAGGGTTGCTAGCATCAAAGGTAATTTTGTGATTTAAATCTTTGATATCAAAAAAGTTTTTGTGGTTTAAATCTTTTGACACACCAGTTTCAAAGACTTGTTCTTGAAGATTGTTTTTCAGTTTGAAGGGGAAAACAGTTTCATAAAAATTGACATCTCTTGAAAAGAAAACATGTTTGGTTTCTAAGCTTAAAAGTTTGTAACCCTTTTTTTCATTAGAGTAGCCAATAAGAACACTTTTTTCAGATCTGCTGGAAAATTTGTCAGAGTTATTTAAGATAGTAGCATAGCAAAGACAACCAAAAACCCTAATATGAGAGAGTGTAGGGTCATGCCCATACATAAGAGAGAAAGGGGATTTGCCAGACAACACAGAAGAAGGTAACCTGTTGATAAGGTAAGCAGCAGTGAGAACACATTCAGGCCATAAGTAAAGAGGTAATTCCCCCTGAAACATAAGAGATCTAGCAACATTGAGAGGATGTCTATGTTTCCTTTCAGCAATGCCATTTTGTTGAGGTGTGTAGACACAAGAGGTTTGATGTAGAATGCCTTTGTTATGAAAAAATTGTTGCATTTTGTTGTTGACAAATTCAGTACCATTGTCACTTCTAAAGACTTTTATATTACTTTCAAATTGATTTGACAGCATTTGAGAAAAATTGACAATGGAATCATAGACATCTCCTTTGTTTCTAAGCATATAAACCCAGACAGCCCTTGAGTAATCATCAACTATAGTTAAAAAATATTTGTAGCCATCTCTGCTAGTGATTTTATAAGGACCCCAAACATCTAAGTGGACAAGTTGACCAATTTTAGTAGACTTATGTTCACTTAAGGGAAAAGGTTCCCTGGTTTGTTTAGCCTTGTTGCAACTGTCACAGAGATGAGTAGAATCAGTTGGTTTATCAAGGTGAAGGCTGGATTTAAGAACTTGTAAGACTTGATCAGAGGGATGACCAAGTATTTGATGCCAGAGGTTTCTAGAGACAATGCAATTATGAGAGATAATCTTACAATTAGTGTCAATATCAAACAAGTACAGGCCATTAGATTGATTACCAATCCCCACATTCCTTTTTGTTGTAAAGTCCTGAATATAACATTTAGATTCATCAAAACTAACAGATAGTTTGCTATCTCTAGCAAGTTTGTGAACAGATAGCAGACTGACAGTGTATTCAGGCACAACTAAGACATCATGTAAGGTAATATTGTTGTTAATTTTCATGTCACCAATTTCAGTAATAAGAGCTTGAGTGCCATTTGGGTGTCCAACAGTAAGACCAAGTTTTGAAACATCAATAGTATTGATTAAAGGTTTTGAAGACAGAGTCATGTGTTGGTTTGCTCCAGAGTCAACAATCCAACCAAGACTGATTTTTCCTTTTAAGAAATTTGTGTTTCCATTAAAGTGTTTTTCAAATTTTAGATTGAATTTGACACTTCCATTAAAAAAAGTTCCTGAAAAACATTTACCTGCCATATTGGAATTAGCAGGGCTATCATTGAGAAGACTCATTAGTCTGACCATCTGTTCATTAGACAAAGAAACAGGAGAATTGCTACTTCTACATTCAAGGTTTGCATCAGTAGAAGAAGAAGAAGCATTGTTACTAGTTGGTTTAACATTAGAGGTAAAGTTCTTTTTTACATATCCAGCAGGATAGCCAACAATATCATAACATCTATCAATAGTGTGACCAGGTTTATTTCAATTAGAGCATTTCAGATTAAGATTAGGTCCTCTATTGTTAGTGCTGTTACCAGAAGAATTATTCCCAGATGTGGGAATTGAGTTTTTGTAGTTGTTATTTCCTCTTTTTTTGTTATCAAAAAACTTTGAAGCAAATGCAGAAACATTTGGTTTAATGGATCCAGTACCAGAGGAGAAGTTCCTATGGGATTCTTCCCCTGAAACTATTGAAAAAGCAGTTTTGACAGATGGTAAAGGATCCTTGGTTAAAATGTTGCTCCTGATGGGCACATAAGTGTCATCAAGACCCATTAAAAACTGCATTAACTTAATTAGCTGGTTATGTTTTTCAAAATGTATTCCAGCATCACAAGTACATGTAGGAAGACTGATCATGGAGTCAAATTGTTTCCATAGAGAGTTAAGATAATTGTAGTAATCAGCAAGAGAGGACCCATTTTGACTCAAAGAGTTGATATTTTTATGTATATTAAACACAGTAGAACCATCAACTTTGTCATAGGTTTCTTTCAAGTCATTCCACATTTCATAAGCAGTTTGAGAGTAAATAGCACCAGCAAATAACTCAGGACTTAAAGAGTTCAGAATCCAAGTAAGGACAACAGAGTCACACATATCCCATTGATTAGCAAGACTAGCACTAGAGACATCTTTTCTACAGGTTCCATCAACAAAGCCAAGTTTATTATGGTTTCTTAATGCAAATGTCATGGCAATGCTCCATATTTTATAGTTTTCTGAGCCAGTAAGTTTCACAGATATAATGGGATTACCACTAGTGTCACTAGGATGCAGATAGAGAGTATCACCAAATACAAGTTTTAATTCAGAAGAGTTAATCACAGATTCATTATTCATAGATTTTGTAAACCTGGTTTGAGAATTAGCTTGTTCACTTTCACCCACAACCATAGTGACAGCACAGACAAATAAATAGAAAGACAATACCAGCAACAATCACTAACAGTAAGAGCAATAATCCCAGATCAATCTCCAACCTAGCTAGTCCTATCCTCCTTCAACTAGAAGAGAAAAAAATACTGAAACTGAAATATAAACTCACACCCACTGTTTAACAAGCACCAAGTCTGTGGACTGGGGTAGGCCAGAGCAGGTATTCACACCACTCAGAGGTGGCAGATCAAGGAGTTAACCTACCCGTTTGCACCCACACGACTTGAATACTGTTAAACGAGATAAGGGAGAAGAACTTACAGTGCTTTATGTAGCGGAAGCAGTTAAGACCAAGCACAATCACCCTAGATTCACTTAGTCTAGGGATGATTATGATCAATAAGAACCAGAGAGCACTCCAAGAAAAAACCCCCAAATCAGAAATCAATTAGGGTTTTGGAATAAACCCTAATTTATGTTGATTTAGCACCAGTGGACCAGAAACACCAATCCCAGTACCGCAAGAGTAAAACCCCCAAATCAGAACCAAGTTAGGGTTTCGGAACAAACCCTAATTGATTCAATTGAGCACCGATTGGATCAGAGAAAACAATCCGACTAACACCAACTTTCCTAGAATTACAAAACAACCACCGTAGATATCAGGATTAAAAAAATCCAATATAGAGAAACCCTAGAGACCAGGGTTTGAAGACAATCAGAAGCCTATAGCTCTGATACCATGTGCGATGGTATGAAACAAACAATCAGAGCAACGAGTTGCTTTTATTCATGAATCAAGAGATACAATAGTCGGCACAGTTTGAGTAACAATAGTCAAACAGTTGCAAGACTTTAAACAAGATCAAAATGATCAAAGAACAAATACAGAAATGGATCAAAATGATCCTAACACATAAGGTTTGTGGGAGAGAGTTATAGCAGTGAAGAAGACTGCGTATGACTGAGTAAGTACAACCCTAGCCAGGGTTTACTCTTTTATAGCAAAAGAGATACAAAAAGCCCCCCTCATCTTTTAACAATACTTCATGTGCAGCATATCTTTATAACACTTCATATTCAATAATGGAAGATGTGCATAATGAGTCCCTCATAATAAACCTGCACAAACAACAAACATAACAACATATTTGGACATAGATTATGACTTTGAACAATCTCGTATTGATGTCTGTATTCCTAAATTCGCCAGTGTGAAATGGTAACGTATTCGCGTTCATGATGCTGCATAATTATCTTATAAACATTAAATGAGAGTTTTTTATAGTTTTTCTTTTTCGTAAATTATATAGTTTCTCTGTGACCTGGTTAATTTTGGATAAAATGCTTGAGTTTAGTGCCTATGAGACCTCTAAATCATAGCCAAACAGATGTACATACGGGAAGCTTCATATGTTCCTTTTTATATACTTTAAGCTCACCCAGAAAGTTAATACAGAAGCTAGTTGACATCAAAACAGGCTCATTATACCGCGTTTGGCTGGTTGTGCACTCTCTATAAATGAGCTGCAAACCATTTTTACATCCCTTAGACTTATAACGGTTCATACTTGATGAATATTTTAGAAGCCAAAGGAAATCGCTTAAAGCGCCTCTTGACCCCAAAAATTGTACTTGACTTTGTGATTCAGCTTAGAATATCAAATATTATTTCTTGCTTTTATATGTTGCAATAATTTTATACAGCCTGAGCAACTCACCAAAATATTTGAGCTTTGTGGATCTCCCGATGAGATCATCTGGCCTGGAGTTTCCAGACTCCCGTTGTACCACATATATCAACCTAGTAGGCCCATGAAGAGGCGAGTCAGAGAGGTTTTCCGACAGTTGAGCACACTCCATGCTTTTATAAATCAATCTTGGTGTTGCTGTAATTGGTTAATTTATTTTTATTACAAATTTTTTGCGCAGGTTTGACCGTAACGTCCTTGAGTTATTGGAGAAGATGTTGACTCTTGATCCGTTACAGATATGCCTTCATTATTCAAGTTTCCCAGTCTTACAAACAGTTAGGATACCATATTCCCATTTACATATGACCGGTTTAATCGGGCTTATTTATTTATTTTATTTTTTTCCAACTTAGGGTTTTACACACCAGTACTCGTGTTGTCAAACAGCTTGAAAGTTGATCTGTTCTTTTAATGCATTTTACCAAGTCACTTTATTTTAAAAAATCAGATTGTTTATAATAGTCCACATTTTTTGTAATAATATTTAGGTTTTTAAAATTGGACAAAAAGTTTGTTTTGGTCAACCTGAGCCAGCCTGTTTCGATCTGAATCAAAATTTTGTGTTTTCTCTGAGCCCAATTTGAATAGTTATAGAAATGGGTCAAAAATTTTTTCCCCGAACCCAACTTTATTTGTTTGTTTACTTTGAGATGGCACTAAACTGAGTACTCTCTGCTGATCATGTCAGTTTGCTCAAGTACGAGTCCTCACATGAGTTCCAAACAAAAAATAAAAGAAAACAATAGCGTGAGTTTGTTCCTCCGTGATACTGGAACATCAAAGTCACCATAATATAATTTTGATTCCGGAAAAAGAAAATAGTATACCATTTACCGTGGATTGGTAGTGACTTAACATATAGTAGTTGACTGGATTGGAAAGAACTGAAGCTCTAGCAAAAGATTTGGCATGGTTAAAAGAACAAGGCCATTCTATACCGGAACCTTCACAACCCGGACTCAGTTATTCAACATATCTTGAAGAGTTATCGAAGAACGACCCACAAGCTTTTATTTGTCACTTCTACAACACCTACTTTGCTCATTCTGCTGGTGGTCGGATGATCGGGAGAAAGGTTGGAAATTGTTAATGTATTTTAGAAAGTTGAACATACCAAAAATGGCATCTTGATGCAGGGTGCACCATATGCTTCTTTGGTCTTGGTCTTATAACAATATTATATGGTTTTTATGCACAATGTATATAATTTGTAATATTTATAGGTATCTGAGAAGGTATTTAATGGCAAGGAATTGGAGTTCTACAAATGGGATGGTGATCTCTCGCAACTTTTGCAGAGCGTTCGGGACAAGTTAAATAAAGTCGCAGAGGTAAGTTACTGTCTAGTACTTTGAACTCGACTAATTGCCAACTTCAAATTGCAAATGGGGTTACTGCACTAAAAAGTAACAGACATTCGAATTTGTCATTGCTATTGAAGGGTACTTGTATACATCATCAAGTCAAAAGGCATAGTTCATTAGATACAATGACAATCTGGTAGTATAAAGTTTGTTACAATTTAGTGCAATGAACACTATGAAACAATTTAACTTATGTAATCATATTAGATGCTAATCATGTTTAAGAATAAGAAAATTTTGGACATAGGTGTGTTGGGTTGACGTGATTAGTACAAACCCCTTTTGATATGTAAAATTTTTACCCATATTGACCTTCTAAGTAGTAGGTTTGAAAACATATTTTGTAACATTTGTGTTATGCTATAACCAGAACTGGACTAGAGAGGAGAAGAACCACTGTCATGAAGAAACCGAGAAATCATTCAAGTATTCAGGGGAAATTCTCCGTTTGATATTGTCATGATTCTGAACGCATGTATCTGTAAAATAGCAATCTTCATGGGCCAAGCTTCAGAGCTTCTTGAAGAAATCGAGAATCCTTATTATTATTGTCGTATTCTGTGTATATTATGCACTTTATAACAAATGTTGAAAACGGGTGACCAACTTTTTATTATCACACGTATTCTGTTCATTGCGGTATTTGGTGTTCTACTTATTTAGCAACAAGATGCACCTTTTTTCATTTGGGTTCATTGCATGTGGAATCGTCAACACACCAAAATGAACCACCACTTCATTTCAAACCTAGTGTCGGGCTTGATTTCGATTATGGGTGTTTTGCTTTTGAAGTTTATAATCAAACGGTTCAATGGTTGTAAAGTGCTAATTTTTCATCCGCTTGATTTCGTATCAGTCCTTAAATGCAGCTACTTTTTTACTATGCATAAGGAAATTACAAAGATTTTTCCTTTTACCATTTAAGCATAGATGTGGTTACCAAGTACTAGCAGTGGTAATCACTACCACTAGTAGTGGTTACCAAGTACTAGCAGTGGTTACCAACGCTAGCAGTGGTTAAGACGCTGACGAGGCACATTGTTGTCAAGAAAAAAGCAATACACTTTGCCAACTGTATATTTACAGGAGACAAACGGGTCACTATTTTAGCCACATCGGGTGTTGACAAGAAAGTCAAGTTGTGGACAGCTCCAGCTCTTAAATAGACCTCTAGAGCAGTCTCCAAGAATACAATCATATTACAAACTAGCACAAAAGCAATTCTCAGAAGGTTGGCATGATATGTTTTTCGGCTCATGGGAGTGCTTCAAAAGCGAAAAGACGTCACAGGGATTATGAACTATAAACCATATGTGTTTTGAGGTGTTTGATTGGGAGCTCATCTCCAATGGGACAATCAACTGTGCTTGTCTATTTACGGTTTGTTTCCTTGAGAGTTTTCGCTTAAAATGACTGAAAACAGTGGTATTCACAATTACCTGCCGAGAACTTATAACAAGTGACTCAGAGTTTGGTGTGTAATGATCATAGAAGCCATCACAAGTGCCTGGCTTTTTTTGTTGTGACACTCTTTTTGTGTCTGACCAAATACCTTTAAAATTATGAGCAATTAACTATTTGAACAAAATTAGGCTTAAAGCATTGCTGTTTTAGTGAAAGCTTAAAAGATAGTTGACGATTTGGCTTATTTCCTTTCTAAGTTTTTGCCAACATGTCCCCACTGAGCACATATAAACTATGGGTGCTATATGACCTCATGGGTGAGAGGCTTGCACACTGTAACAGTGGCATTATAACTAAATCGCAACCTGTGAGTGTGAGAGGTTTACACTGGCCGTCCTGCAAGGGACTAAGAGAGCCAGAGAGGTTTCGTGAGAAAAACAAGTTAATTCTCTACTGATTATATTCTCGAAGAAACTAAAAGTAAAAAAAGAATGTCGATAACTCATACTCCTCTTTGATCCCTAAAAGGTTCAATATATAAAACAGGAACAACAACAGTAATACAACAGCAGTAACTCCTAACCTTTGACTTTGACTTTTAAGAAACTACAGTTCACAATGAAAAACAACAAACCACCAACATGACCACATTTTCTATCCCCAAAGTCACCATAAGTAGATTAACATCCTTGTTAGACTCAAATATTCTAAAACTCACCACCCTACAACTAAAATCAATCGATAAATCAATGAAGTAATGGAAGGACTAGAAATTCAATCTTCGTTCAATGACACATTCATGTCTGTAGAAGCTCTTCTCCAGTCATGCACACTTGCAGTCGTGTGGGTCTCGAGTTGGAAATTAAGGGTAGGGGTGGAATTGGCATTTCCTTCCACGGACCTTACGAAAATTTTCTTTTGTTTGCTTATTAACTTGAGATGACACCCCTAGTTAATATTATTTTTTGATGTCATGTTTTTACAACAAACATGTTCTATGATACATGACATTATTTCTCATATGCACAAAACTGGAAAAGTAGCATGAAAATGCATGTCGTATACTCATATAGCTTTTACAAGCCGGTGTAGTTCTACACTAGGGATATTGATTTATATTGCTGAATAGTTCCTTTTATAGCTTGTTCAACAGGTTGTCATTCCAAACTTGATGCACCATAAAATCCATGAACTCCATTAGTCTTCTTCAATATAAATTCTGCTTCAGTAGGACCAGATATAGGACCTGCAAACCACATTATTATCAAGTCTATTTCCAAACACAGATATTTAACCATTAAAAGATGAATAATGCCTCCATGCCATAACAAAATTGCATCAAGATTGATTTTATGTGCAACATTTGCAATATCTTGTACACGAATTACACTTTCGTCTAGTGAGACTGCTGTCTTTGCTCCAATTGAACCAGAGGTTGTGAGCCCCATATGTGCTACAATAATATCAGCACCAGCTTTTGTCATTTTAATAGCCTCCTGTTCGTTGAAAGCATATGGTGTTGTTAAAAACCCCATTTTATGAGCTTTGCTTATCATCTCAACCTCCAAAATGAAAAAAATAAAATGAAATAACACCCTTTACATAAGTTAAATTTATAGAATCCAATTATTAAATAATGGTTGAAATACATACCCCTAAACCATTCCAATTTCTTCAAGATTTTGCCTAAAATTACCATCAAATAGCCCGACGGTTGGAAAGTTTTGGACTCCACAGAATCCAATCGATTCCAATTGTTTGAGAAAGTGATCCATTCTTCGAAAAGGATCGATCCCACATACACCGGCAAGAACAAATACTTCTTTCACTACCGGGAGTACTTCGTTAGCCGTGTCAACCACAATAGCATTTGCATCAGCAAATGGTAACAATCCAGCTAAGGAACCTCTTCCCGCCATCCGAAACCGCCCCGAATTGTGAAGTACAATGAGATCTACACCACCCGCCTCTTCAAACTTGGCAGATATTCCTGTCCCTGCACCCGCCCCTATGATCGGTTTTCCTTGCGTTATTTGGTCTCTCAACATCTGTAACACACTCTGAGTTCTTTGCAACGTCTCTGTTATTCAGCAAATAGTTGATAAAAAAATTATTATTTTATTTACAAAAATATACGTGAATCAAAGAATATTGCTTACCTAGCTTTGCATTGGGGAAATTGGTCAAGTTATAAGAAATAGTTGTGCAACTCTTGGAAAGTGTGCTTGGGGCATCGGCTTGAATAAACATTTGTTGCTAACTAGAAACGTTAGGCTTTTTGTGTATCTCCAAGAATGAGTCAACTAAAGCTTTTGCAAACTCACTATCATTGATGTGATATTGGTAAACCTTCACCTAGGTTATCATGGAAGATATATTACATGGATTAACAAACTATAAGACTTTCGGAAATCGTGACATAGTTTGATTAATAAGCAGACTAACCTTCCTATCTTCTGTAGTCTCGATGAGTCTTTTTAGTTCTTCTATAAGGGTACCAGTAGCATTAGTATCATAGAAAGGCTTTCCAGGTGCATCGAGAGCCGAGATGCCTATTTCTGATAGGCATACACGAATGATAACGCTACACGCGTCGTTCGGGGTCAAGGAAACTTCCTTTTCTTCGAGCAAGTTTTATAACACCCTAGGCAGTGAACCTAATCGTTGTAGTGTAGTAATTAGGGTAAGCCACGGGTATTGATATCGTTCTCTAGGGGAATAGGAATGCTAGTAAGGAGTTACTACGCTAAGGTTAAGGTTGAGGAAGATTATTATTTATCTTTTTATGTTTTATGAAAATAGAAAGGTACGAATCTCGGGTATTGGATTTGGGGGGTTGGTATTTCTACCGATTACTCTACTATTATCTAATTATCTAAACTAAGGTTGTGGGAGTCTATGTCTAATTAATGTGTGCTCGTATGATAGTTTAAAGATGTGTTTACTTAGATTGTATTACTCCTTAATTATCTCCTATTGATGGTTGAGTTGTCACGTCTTATTCTTAGTAGCGTTGTGTGTCTAAAGTTGTAGGGTATGCGTTTCTCCCTAACTCTTTGAACTTACCAAAGGGTCTCGTCTACAAACCCACTAGGGATGATAAACTCCTACTCTAAGGCGCTCTTTGGATGGTTTAGCCTACAACTACTCAGGTAATTATATTCTAAGGTTCACAAAGATGAATCAAGCATTAAGTACACAACGAATGACGTATTGCATTACTAGATCATTAATCAACTAAGATAAGAAACAACCAATCAACATTCAATAATTAAGTTTCATACTTTCTAAGCAAACACACAAATAAATTAGCCGGACATGGAGAACATGCAAGCATACACACAAATAATCAAAGACATAATTGAATTAATGAAGTAAAGACTTATCTTGATGTAAGATAGGGTTTAAAACCCTAAAATACTGTACAAGACACCTTAGGTTCGGTTTTAGGTTTTTACTCCAAAGACTCTCCACACAAAGACTGAAAAATTCGGATTCTATATATAAGATTGCAATTGCGACGGCATCACCTTATGTTTAGTGACGCCGTCGTGTCGCCGCCATTAGGGTTTCGTCTTGGCCACGTTAACCTTGCGACGGCGTCACCTTATGTCCGTGACGCCGTCCTCTTCAGCTTCTGACGTCGTCTGGATTGCATCTAGGCCGTCTGAGTAGCGACGGCCTACTCTTTTACCACTGGACGTCGTCGCTTGAAAATACGAGTTTTGGGTTCTGGCCCGTCACAGAAATCTTGGGACGGCATCGCCAATATCACCTGACGCCGTCGCCTTCTAACTTCAGCAACTGTGAGTGTCTCGATTTCGACTTTGGCCATTTTCTTCATATATTCGCGCCTTTTCGTCCAAATAAGTGCCATTCCAGCATTTTGCCTTCACGAGACCTAAAAAGTGAAAAGGAACGATATTAAGCAATAACGGATACAAAAGTGATCAAATAAGGACTTAAACGACCCCTCAAAATGGTACCTTTTAAAACCTTATCAAATATCCCTACACTTGTTATTTGCTTGTCCTCAAGCAAATGTGCTTTTAGCCAATTAATTGATAAGTTAGGGGTCATGAAGCATTAATTCAAAACGGTCCACAACACATATAAGCCCCGCAAAAGTCATAACAAGCACGGAAATTACATACTAGCACCTCACATGGGGTGTTTGGATACTCACATCTCTCTCGGGTGTATATATGAAATTTAACAAAATAGGAAATGGAAGATAAACACTCATTGACCGGTCCTAGTACATAGATTACCATAGGCTTGAGAATAGATCAAACCTTCATCGCTTTGGCGTAAGCACCTAGGAAAGACTATCAAAGAGGTCTTTTAAAGGGTTGTAATGTTAGGCTTACGGTAGGGAAATAAGGGTTTGGTGGGATAGGCTATCTAGTGGTGGTAAGTCAAAAATCTTTATGTTAACTGCATATGAAGAATGGCGTTGCTAAGCCAAGACTTGACACTCTAAACTCTAGATAACTGAAATAAACAAACATAAATTTAAAGGATAGATGTAGGATGGTAGCCCGTATGTTTATTTTATTTTATTTTATTTTATTTATTTATTTTTTCATACACTTTTACTCTACCATCCTCTACGATAACATCTAAATACTAGGGATTTATAGGCACATCCCTACATTTGAGTTTTTATTACTCTAACACTAATTTGACCCGAATTGAAAAGATCAAAACACTTGGGGTACATTATTACGCAAACAAAGGGAATTTGAATTTTTAACGTTCCCTTCCCGTCATTTCATAAATTTTAAGTTTTCCCATGAATCCCAATCATCCCAAAACTGTATACAAAGGATATGACTCGACTTAGCAACTTATGCAAGCAACTAGATAATTGAACTAAGGGTTTAGGGTGATAACAAACATTTGCACTAAAAGTGAGTGCATAAGGGGTAGGCTAAGGCGATTTGGGTGTATATTTGGGGGTGGGGTGTAAACAATGCTCTTCATTGATATTCCGGAAAAACCGAAACATCACGAGAACAGCGAAAAGGATAGGCTCTGAGGGGGTTAACTAGGGGTATCGTGTACTAAAGATGAGTACAACGCAAAGGGTGTGGGGGAATTACTCAACCGATGTGGAAGAAGTAATTATATTACAGGTATCAAACAAGGGTTATCCTAATGCCTCTTATCATTTAGTTATTCCTAACTACACAAGTGTAGCCTCACTTGCGATCTCGGAATGCATCACAAAACAAGTTCTAGAATCTAATATACTACCGGTTCACACTCTAAGCATTAAAGATGAATGCTTTAATTCCTACTAATCTAAGGGAGATCCTCACATTTTGGGTGGAATTTGGGTGGTAAAGGGTTTTTGTGCTAGTCATATAACTTCCTATCCATGAGACGCTTTTGTTAAGACTAATGGCCCACTCCTATATATCATGAAAAATTTTAAATTTGGTGCCAAAATTACCCTAACCGACATTTTCTCATGGTTTATTACACAATCACAATTGGACAAAGCAAATAGTCAAGGATAAGCATAGTTTCAAAGTTCCCGTTTTATTTTCCCTCCCTACACTTAAACTGAACATTGTCCCCAATGTTCCCCGAAAGTATCAAAGTTATGATAAAAGAAGGTAATTAAAAACGAAAGAAACTAATACTCCCCTGATTAGCTCGGTAGGATCCGTGTAAAGTGGTGGTTAAATTCTTTTCAAGAAGAATTATTGCGTGAAAAGCTCCTTCCAATCTTATGTAACTTCTTCTTGACAAACTAAACCTGCACACTTGAAGAAAACAAACGAAACCTTCGCGTAAAATCGGCGGTAATAATATATATAAGACTCGATTTAAACTAGGATATAATGCTTGTGGAATGGATGTTTACAGAATTTCTAAGAAAATTAAGACCTGGAAAATTCCAAAAATTTATAAGTAGCTCAGAAAACGAGAAAAAGTAATCTGATGTTTTTACTCCTTCCTGACGCCGTCAGGTTGCAATCCTGACGCCGTCAGGTTATCCTGACAAAAACTGGTCTGCGATTTTCTGGAAAAAATTCTGGAAAATTTACATCTTTAGAATCTGAAAAAAATTTCTGCAAAACATCCATTATGACTCGATACAAGCATTTGACTCGAACAAACAAACATAAATATCTTTTAGTTAATTGTTATTCTCATGTTTACGTTTCTTTTGAAAACGTGTGTAATCCTCCCTACACTTATCCCTTATGTAAAATACCTTTATATGCAATTAAGACGAGGTTAAAAATAAAGCATTTTTACAAATTTAAACATGAGGATAAACAATTAATAAAAAATATAAGACACTAACAAGCAAACAATTAAACATGGGTTGCCTCCCACGAAGCGCTTTTCTTTATTTAAGAGTCTTGTAGCTAGACTCGTAGTCGTGCTCCTACGTTCCGCTATATGTAAGTCTATCCTCAACAATGTCGTAAGGATCAAACTTATCATTCAAGTTCCTAGTAGTACGTTCGGTTAAATATGCCTTTTCAAACATCTCACCATCGGGATCATAAATTTGTATCCTAATGTGCCACCTTCCATTACCATCACTAGGCGGTCTATTCCAATCCCACTTGTGTTCAGATTTCTCAACTATCCACTTATTCATGACAAGGTTAACGGGCAAGCTTCCTAGGAACTCGGTCATCTTCCTAAATACTAAGGTGTCCTCGAACGGGTTCACTTCTATGTCCCTAGCCATTTCTTGTTCTTGGAAAGTTGCTGCACTAGCAAAGGCTTTATCTAGGTAAAAAGGTCTTTGGGGGCCTATGATGTTCTTATCAATCCAAGGTCCATATCTAGAAGGCTCTCTATCCAACCTTATCTCTTGTGGAATTTCCTCATCCTTGTAGTATGTATGCTTTTTAACATCGTAAACGGATCTAGCACTCCCCTCTCCTACCACTATTTTGGACATCTTACAATCGATGATGGCACTAGCAGTAGCTAAAAATCCTCTTCCAACTAGTAATGGGCATGTCGGGTCCTTATTCATGTCTAGCACATGAAAGTTGGCCAAAAGAGTTAACTCTCCTACATGTACTACCATGTCCTTTATTATTCCTACCGGACGTGCTATACTACCGTCCGCTAGACCTAAGATGGTTTCCGTTGGTTCAATTTTACCTAAGTTAAGGCTTCTATGGAGGGACAACGGAACAAGATTGATGCATGATCCTAAATCGGCCAGAGCATCGAGTGGCTTGGAAGTTCCAAGTCTACACGGAAGAGTGAATAGCCCGGGATCGTCTAACTTCTTAGGTAAGTTGTTTCGCACAAAAGCGGACCCATGTTTTCCAAGCCTAAGTTCTAACTCATATTTTTCTTTTAAAGCATTATAGTAAGGTGCATGAGCTAAGACTTCAAGAATCGGTTTTTCTTGATGGAGTTCCTTGTACTCCTCCTCTAAACTAGGGTTGGATTCTTGGCTAACGGGTTTCTCAAGAGTAGGCTCTACCAAGGGTGCCGGGCCTTGGTACCTCTTGGATGGCTTGGAACCCTTTTTGATAGCATTTACAGAGTGAACCGTTGGGTGAGAGGGGCATGGATGTGCACTCTCCCATGGTGAACTAGAACATGAAGTCGATGCAATCGAATTCACTTTTTGGTTCTTAATGGTATCACTTGGGAGTGCTCCAACTTCCCGCTCATTGAAGGCTTTTAAGAGGGCATCAAGCTTGGTTGTCATCTCGCTTTGTTTTTGCTTAAAATCGGCTTCAAGCTTAGTGGGGTTCCCGGTATTAGAAGAATTGAACCTAGTAGGCGAACTAGATGAGCTTTGGGGCGTGCTTGAGTTTTGGTTCCACTTAAGGTTAGGGTGATTTCTCCATGAGGGGTTGTATGAGTTTCCTAAGTTGTTTTGTTCGGGTTTGAAAGTGTACCACTTTTCTCCCGCTCCGTCGGTACGTATGGAGGCGTAGTCCGCAAAAGCTTGTTCGGAGAGCCTTGTGCAATCACGAGTGTCATGGGGACCATTGCATAACTCACAAGGTAGAGTGATTTGATTCACTTGTCGTGAGGACTTAGGATTTTTGTAGGAACTCATGAGGAATCGAACTTGATCTTCAAGTTCGATCATCCTACGGTCGGGAAGAGGTAAGGAGATTGCCTTAACGGTTTTGGGCAGCTCACGGGGGTCATCCCAACTTTCGTTGTCATAGAGGGCGAGGTCCTCTATTATTTCCCATGATTCTTCTGCGGTGAGATCACTAAGTTTTCCACCGGCCGCTTGGTCAATGGATCGCTTAGTGGGGAAGTTGACATGATCATAAAAGATTTGGACTTAGAGCCAAAGATCAATGCCGTGATGAGGGACTTTATGAAGTAAGTCCTTGAATCGGGTCCATGCTTCGTAGAGGGATTCACCTTGACGTTGTTGGAACATCAAGATGTCATTCCTAAGCTTAGTGGTTCTCCCCGGTGGGAAAAATTGAGCAAGGAAGCGAGAGGTAAGATCATCCCAACTTGAGATGGAGCCGGCGGGAAGTCGCTCAAGCCAATTACTAGCTTGGTCCCGTAGAGAGAATTGGAAGAGACGCAGACGCGTGGTCTCCCGAGTAGTAGCATCAAGGTCGATGGAATCGATGATTTTGAGGAAATCCCTCAGATGCTGATTTGGATCTTCGGAACAAAGTCCATGGAATGCACATCCGTTTTGCACCAACCGGATGGTGTCGGATCGCAGGGCCGTAGTTTGGGCTTGGTTGGGAAGCTCAATGGTGTTCCTATAGCCTAAGTGGCTTGGTCTTGAGTATTCACCAAGAGTACGAGCTCTTGGCGGGTCATTTGGTGGTGGGTTGATGAATGGTAGTGGGTTATCACCTTCCATGATGAAAAGTGATGGGGTTACGAACAAAGGTTACGAAGAAGGGGGATAGACTAAGAGAAATCTAAAAATGAGAAAAAAGTTTACTTGATAGGAATCAAGCAAAGAAACCTAAATGAGGTGGACTACTAACTAGCTATTCTATTCCCCAGCAGCGGCGCCAAAAACTTGATAACGCTACACGCGTCGTTCGGGGTCAAGGAAACTTCCTTTTCTTCGAGCAAGTTTTATAACACCCTAGGCAGTGAACCTAATCGTTGTAGTGTAGTAATTAGGGTAAGCCACGGGTATTGATATCGTTCTCTAGGGTAATAGGAATGCTAGTAAGGAGTTACTACGCTAAGGTTAAGGTTGAGGAAGATTATTTTTTATCTTTTTATGTTTTATGAAAATAGAAAGGTACGAATCTCGGGTATTGGATTTGGGGGGTTGGTATTTCTACCGATTACTCTACTATTATCTAATTATCTAAACTAAGGTTGTGGGAGTCTATGTCTAATTAATGTGTGCTCGTATGATAGTTTAAAGATGTGTTTACTTAGATTGTATTACTCCTTAATTATCTCCTATTGATGGTTGAGTTTTCACGTCTTATTCTTAGTAGCGTTGTGTGTCTAAAGTTGTAGGGTATGCGTTTCTCCCTAACTCTTTGAACTTACCAAAGGGTCTCGTCTACAAACCCACTAGGGATGATAAACTCCTACTCTAAGGCGCTCTTTGGATGGTTTAGCCTACAACTACTCAGGTAATTATATTCTAAGGTTCACAAAGATGAATCAAGCATTAAGTACACAACGAATGACGTATTGCATTACTAGATCATTAATCAACTAAGATAAGAAACAACCAATCAACATTCAATAATTA